>VZRU01006243.1:101509-127539 GCA_013398155.1 Pedionomus torquatus
TCCAGTAGACTGGCATTTCAAATTTATGAAGTTTTGTAATAGCTGTACTTATCTCTACTCAAAACCAATTTGGTTTTTTTGGCAGACAACTTCTTTCATTTTACAAAGGCAGCAGTTGGCTATTATATTTTGAACAAATATTATTATGATTTAATCGTAGCAGTTGCTTGATATGTAATAATTATGTTCTGTCACATCTGCTCATTTCATTTATTTCAATGGCAATTGTTTATTGTCAATAATTTGTATTAAACTGTAAATGATCCCATTTTCAAAACCTGTCATCTTAACGAGACAGAAAATGCCTTCTCTACATCCCTCAATATTTCAGTTTTCAAGAACCTGATGTCCCATTTTGGGATGAATGCAAGAAAGCTTTTGTTTCCTTTTTGTTTGTTTTTTGTAGTGAGAAAGATCCAGTCCAGAGCAGGCAATATCATTAATTATTAATGATTAAGAGTCTTAGTCAAGATATCGGAGACCAAGGTTCAAATTCATGCAGTCTCCAATATAGATCATGTTCCAGGTAAGTGTCCTACTCATAGGCTATTGGTCCTTCTGATTTCTGATGTTCCTTTTTAATAGATACACGACCTCTATCTTTTAGTCTCAAGCATTAGATACCAGCCTTATTACAAATTTTATTGAAATTTCTTATGAAATAGCTATGTACTCCTCAAGAATATTTTCTGCTTAGATTTGTAATTCCCTTGAGAAAATGCTGAGAAAATTGTCAGACAGCTAAAATTAGTTAGGGTATTAGTTAAAAAACCATACGTGATCACGCATATACACACACACACACGCACACATAGAGTCTGGTTTTTATAATTGCCTATATTCTCATCTTTTTATGTTGCACTGGAAAACAGAAACTTCAGCCTCTTGAATGAATGTCAGCTCCGTGAATGGTTCAAACACTTGCTCATAGCATGTCAGCAAAGACTATTGCACCAAGTTAATTTTACTTGTTTTTTTTTTTTTTTTTTTTTTAATCCCATTTGTGTAAAAGCACACCTTTATGAAGCTGGAGGGTGTTTTATAAAACTTGTGCCCTCTTTTAACTGAAGTGCAGCGGATAGGAATGAACTGGTTTATTCTTACTCTCTTTTGAGCGTGTCACGTAGCTGCTGTCCTAAGTACTATGAACAACTTATTTTAAGTATTTCTGATACCATTATACCATTCTTTAATCACTTTTTATCTTACTTTGTATATGTAACTCCTGTATTACATACCTCCTCTTCTAACCCTTATGGGTGAAAAAAAAAATCTGTCAGTGCAAGTTTGGTGTAGGTTTACTTGACTGCATAGTAATTACTGTGCACAATCCTAATTAATTTCTGTAATACTCTGTTGTTGCCTTTTTTCTATTTATTTATTTTTTTCCCAATGAAAGAGAAAAAGTCAATCTGTTGTGTCACAGTAGAAAGACAACTAACCTCACATCAAGTTTACGATGTCTTATTTGTTACATATACACATGGCGAGAGTTTGCACAACCAGTCAAGCCACTGCTACACATATTTGGTCCGCTATTTTACAGTGCTAGGCAGCTCTTGCAAAGATGTCTTCCTATAAAAAGTAAGAGGGTATTGTTTAAAACAGTGCTAATTTTAATACCATTTCTTAACAAACAGTAATTACCCTTACTTGGTGTGCAGATTGTGTTATTGATGCTGCGTGGCTGAGCAAGCAAAGATTTTAAATATTTTATTTTATTTATGAGATATATGTCAGTAAATTTTGGTGTTTATTCCTGCAGAGTATCTCTGATGCAGAAAAAATGAAATAAAATTATCTTCGCATATTTAATGGCAGGATACTAGTAAAGCTCCCAACAGAAAAAGGGAATAAATACTTTTCACCCTTCTTGACCTTATAAACATGTGATTTCATTCACTGTAGAGAAAAGAAAATAATCTATTTATACAATGGTTTAAGCAAATTCAACCTGACCTTGCATTTGTGGCTTTGGAAAATTGTCCTATGGTATCCAGAACTTGAATGCTTTGAGAAAACTGTCTATAATTATATTTGCTTGATAGAGATGCATTGAGAACAGAGAGAGGAATTTTTCTGTTCGAGGTCACTATGTGCTCATTTGTCTCATTGCTTCAGATTTGTTTCATGAAGCATGAGGGCCAATTTAGAATCATCAGAAGGGGCACAGACTCATGCCCTGTGCCTTTATCCCATGTTAGCAGTCCAACATGACAAGGTAACCTGAGCCATGTTTCAGGAAAAGGGTGGATGTATCTTCTACCGTTCATTGCAGTGATTCCCATGTGCTTCAAACTATGACTCGTGGAACCTCTTGTAAGAGTTTAAACATTCAAAAAGAATATTAAATATGCTTATAGAAAGTACAGAAGAGGGTAACAGCAACCTCAATTTATGTGGTAGGTTAGATGACAATGAATATATATGTATTTATTTTCAGTTTGTTCATGTTTGCCTTCTATTAAATAATAATGTATTTTAGCTGAGTGAAGAATGTTTACTAGGCAACTTAGTCTTAATCGTTCACTGTGTAAATAAGCTGGAACAAGTATCTCAGAATATTTTTTTTTCAAATATTTGCTTTCATGAAAATTGAATTAACTTAATTTCCATTATTGGCTTTTAGCTGTGTTCCTTTAGCATGTGTACTCTAGCATGACATTAGTGTTTGTGGAAAGTGAGATTCTCAAGAGACTATTATACAAAGACAACTTTCATTCTTAAAGGTTTTATCTAATAAGCCACTGAGAAAAAAAAACCTTACTGTATATTTGGATTCTAGAAAATAATAGAAAAATCATTACATGAAGAGAAAAGAGAGCTAATACATCAGTATGTTTGTCTCAAATAGGGCAACTAAAGCAGACCAAGTTAATTTTGTACTTCAGGCAACGCAGTAATGTTTTATAATGTTATTTAGCAGTAATTAGAAAGATAACAAACCACTTGCATAAACTTTAGTTACTTAAAGGCACCGACAATCTGTACGAACAATGAAGCATGTCAAGGTTTCTTCTTTCTCTTCTAGTATTGGGATGATTTATGCGGGTATAGAGTACAATAAAAAATTACAGTCTGTGCTTGAAATCCTGCTTTTCTTTGGAGAAATCTTCCATCTTGAAATCAATACAAGTCTGTGTACAGGAGCAGATGTGCCCGTGTCAGTCTTGCCTAAGTTAGACCCAGTACATCTGGAAATTATAATAAAAAAGAAATAGGGAGATAAGACAGAATATGTAATGAAATGTATCTTACATGGAGAAGTATTTCTTCCTCTTTCTTATAAGTCAGGATATTAGATATGTGGTTGGAATCCCAGGCAGGATTAAATGATAAAACCAAATGTTTTAAGCAGAAATAATACAACAGCAAGGTTTTTTTTTTTTTTAATAAAAAATATGAACAAGATATTTGTGTGGCCTGCAGAGGATGAGGTGAAAAAAAAATTAAGACCTTTACCCAAAAGATGGAAAACAGGTGGGATACCTTTTCATGTCTGACAATCAAATTTTACTATACTACTAGATATGGACCAGGAATAAAAATCAAGAAATCCAATAAAAGCAGAAAGAATATAAAAGATATTGCCAGAGACAGTGTAGAAATAGTGGAACCATCACAAAGTAGAAGTCAACTTGATTGTGATATAAATTTGACTGCTTTGTTTTGAAAAGCTGGGACCGGTCAAGCTTGTCTAACGATTCTTCATTGCAGTCAACACGGTGCATACCCTTCCTGTCACATCAGTGTCCATCATACCAATCATATAATCGGTTGAGCATCAACCCTCAGAGACTCAGTGGAAAGTTTTTTACTACGTCATTCAGTTAAATTAAAAAATAATAATAATTGTGCAGGGCTTCCTGGAAGATTTTAAGAGTTCTGATTCTATTTATTAAATTTTATTTAAAATAAAACAGACACAATTTTTACCAACTCTAATAATGAAATGTGAGGTTTTATGGTGCACAGAATCATTTTTTATTACAGAACTTCTTCCTCTGACCCCCATTGTGAAGAGTCTACACAGCAGAGCAATACCTAGAAATTATTTCCCGAGCAGAAATTTCTATTTACTATGTTAACTTTTCTTTAAGTTTAGGTCTATAAGAGGAAGGATGTTCAAGGTGATAACAGATTTCTGTCTTTCAACAAAACCAAATTGAAATAAAAATATGATATAGATATATTCCAACTTTTAATTAGTCATTTTATTTTTGTATACTGTAAGGGCACAAATCCAAAAAGGAAAAGGAGTTCTTTTCATAGAATTAAAATCAAATTTATTGTCCTGCTCTCTTCTGTTTGCTAGAGATAATATTTTAATACTGAATGTAGAGGAAAGTAGATGTATAGATAGAGAGAAATTAAGGAAAATACACTTGGTCATCTTCAAGTCATGCTTTTATGTCATTTTTTATAGAGATGTAGCTCTTTCTCATTTAATTCATTGTCTTCAGGAATATACAACTCAGTTAAGTCATCTTTCTGGGTCTGGGCATGCTACATAGAAGTAGTAGGGGAGACAAAAATTTAATTTAGCGCTATTGTGTTATATGTTAAGGCACTCTAACATTTGAATTTATTTACCAAATGATGATAATATCTATTAAAGAACTTGTTTATTTTTACAGTAGTTAATTTAAAAGAAAAATGTATGATGTGAACAGTTAATAATAAAATCAAATTAGCCTGTGCATTTGTTCTTAGGATTGATTGATACACACTTATGTGTATAGACACATCCAAAACTTATTTTTTCTCAGGAGGAATATAAACTCTTTAAAGTTTAATTTCCTCATGGCTTCACAGTGGTTTTGGCTACTCCATAATTAAAATGCTAATTATAAAGGGAAAGGGTTGATTTTTGTATTTAGTACTATGTTATCTTGCTCTCAGTTTTAAATATTGCAAATGATTTGCAAAGTGATTTAAATAACTTAAATAACTTTAATAACTTAACAAGTAGCTTTGGAGTTTTATTATTAGTTATTATAATTTGGAATAAAAATTGTAATATGGATACATTAGAATGTTTAAAGACAAAAAAAAATGTATTAATAGAAGTCAGAGGCAGAACATTTTAAAATTAAAAGATGGTATAGAATTACTCAAACTAGAATTTAGTTTGGGTTAGCACCAGATCTTTATGGCGTTTCCGAAGTTTTAATGGAAAGACTTGGGATAACCCTTTCTTGGGTATTTTCCATTTCAATCACCGGGCTCAGAGATCATACTACTATGATGTGATTTGGAAAGGTTAATTACGTAAAAATATATTTTTAGCAGATATTGTCATTGTTTCCATTATGAAGACTGTATTGCTACTCTGCAACAATTCAAGTTAACTGTTTCTATTTCTGCCATTTTGTAAAACAGTTCTGTTAAGTGATCCATGGGCACTGGGGGTGGAAAGAATGAAAAGAAAAGACTGGGGCAGGGATCAAGCTGGTATCTTGAGCCTTTCTTAATACATTTGGATATAAAGACAATTCTGCTGTGGAAACATGCAAAGAATAAGAACCCAAAGTATCTTTTCCTTTTTCTTGGCTACACCAAGAAATCCTAAAAGATGAAATAGAATGGTTCTGTAATCTCTTAAAAAGAATACAAATTGAACTTTTTATAGTTTGGAGCAGTTTTCCTTACTGTAAAATTAGTTATGACACTCTCTTCATTTATTATTATTTTTTCTTAATTGATCCCATTAGGGAAGACCCTTGTAGGAAACATCTGAATGGAAGAATTATCCATGTCCAATTAATCAAGGAATTTCTGGTCAGGCTTTTGGTTTGTTTTGAGGTTTGATTTTTGTTGCTGTTTTGGGGTTGGTTTTTTTTTTGTTGTTGTTGTTGTTGGTTTTGTTTGTTGTTGTTGGTTTTGTTTGTTTGTTTGTGTCTGTTGGTGTGTGGGTTTGTTGTTTCTTCTTTTTTTTTATTTTTTTGGATTAATGATGTAAGTAAGCAAATTTGGTATCTAAATCAAATAGATTAAGGTAGTAAACTATAAATTGGGTAAATAAAGTTTAGCTCTTTTTGTAATGACCGTGAGCTTAAGCATTGCCGCTGCCCTTTGAAGTGAAGGGTCTCCCTTTTCACTAAACAAGCCCTATGGACAGGATGCTACAGGGAAAATGCCTTTGCCACGGTTACAAAAGGATGATGCTTTTATTTTGTGGTACCTAAGCAGGATCTGTTGGACAGCAAAAAAAAGGGCAAAGAGTATGGCAACACAGGTCTGTGGCAGATATGAAAGTTTTGGGAAATATGCTTTCTATAAGCTCTCAACTCACTGGAGTGTTCTGGTCTCTAGTTCATAATAGGAACTGTGGAAAAATAAATATCCTGTTATGAATTGTTATCTCAGCTCTGCCCTAAGTGTCAGAGGAGCGTTGCAGTCTTGTTTTAAGATTTAATAAAGCTCACTGAAGGTTAACAAAGCATTTACTTTCAACAAAATAAAATCCGATGGCAGATGAAGGATTTATTACATGCAAACAAAAAAATTATTTTTGTAGCCTGAAGGGAAATATTTATGGATTTCAGATTCATGGTTTGTGTAAATAAAGTTACTTCAGATACAGTAAGTTTCAAGTGAAACCTGAATCACTTCTGTAAATTAAGAGTACAACTAAAGACATGATGAGAATTTATGATTAAAATTTTTTTTAAATTTTAAAGCTTTAAAGGAGAAGCTGGTTTAAGAATTTCAAACATTTTTAAACCGTTGCTTCAGTGAAAATGAAAATAAATATAGATTATATTATAGGATGCAGTATAGTCACAGATTCTCAAAGATATAAACTCAGCTGCAATATTCTAGCAGGCTGCTAGCGTTTGTTTACAGAAAAACTAAGGAGTCCATCTGACTAAACCAGTCATGAATATTTCACATTACTCTGTCCTAGTTAACTGAAATTGTTTATTAGAGCATTGCTTTGACATTTAGTAACTTCATGATGTACAAATAATTTATTGAAACAACAAATAACTCCAAATAATAATAATTTTATACCAATCAGTTTTATAAGAATCCAAAATTCTTATTTGATAGCTTTCTAGCTTACTGGGCGTTAAAGCCTCTGACAAATTCTAGTTAGTGTACCCTGCTGAAAGTGATTAAAAGTATTTCCAGAAACTTTTTCACACTTCTGTGAAGTATTTTTGTATACTATAATACTTGGTATTTTTCTTATACACACAACCTGAAAAAGTCAGCTTCAGGTTAGGGATTAATGGTTTTGTTTTCCAAAGTAAGCCAATCGTGATGGTAAAAATGTTGTTTTAAAAACATCATCCTGGACAGCTTTTGCCTGTTGCTCTTGTTAAAACACCCTTCTGGAGTTTGTTATATGTCAAATATTTCCTTTTGTGCATTACAATGCTCACAGTATTTTTTTTTATGTGTAATATGCTCAATATGCTGGGTAGATTCTGTCAAATAACAGATGTAAGATAAATAAATACTGAAGGGAGGTGAATAGCAGTATGTGATGACTGTTGTAGGCTCTGAAGCCTCAAAGCAAGATACTGAAAGTATTGATTCTTGTGGTGGTGGTGGTGAAGTACAGCATGCAAACACACTGTTTCTGTGTCCAGGCATGATAGTGAAGTAACTCTACATTAAAAGCGTATGTGGGTGACACAGATCTTCCAGCTTCCTTTTGATTTAGTGACAATACAACAATTATTCTGGAGGGAGTCCAGGGAAAAAAAGGCATTTAGGAGAAAGGTGTCCATGAATGGAGAAGAAGGTTGAACATCAGCTACAGAGAAGAGACAGGAATTGACTATGAGGTCCAAAACTTCAAAAAATAAAATAATTTGACTATTCTAATTTTATGAAACTATTCATTTAGCTAAACTTAATCTGTTGTACACATTTGAGTTCCTACATGCCACAAAATGAAAGTAAAGAGCTGTACAGGAAAGGTATGTATTGGAAAGAAGAAATGGAAGGGGGAATAAAGGACTGACCTAATGTGGCAAAAAGTATGAGATCAAAAAAGAACTATGAGCATGAAAAGTTGAGAGAAGAGAAAACCCATCACATTTATGTTTCATGTAAAAAGGTTTTCTTAGCTAGTAGATGTAACAGCCTCAGGCAGCAAGAAGTTTCACAATGAAAAACAGGACATAGTTTTTAGACCACTAAAATGAAAATGGTGACAACCCTAGCAGTTATGATATGCTGCAAAGAAATATTCTATTCTTCTGAGTAAACCATTGGAAGACTATCTATGGAAAGCAGAATTTGATTTTTAGCACTCTCTGCAACTCCCTAGCAGTGCATATTAATGCTCTATTATTTTAAATGGAAGTTATTGTAAAACCCACATGAATATTTAAAAACTAGATAATGAAATGAACACAAATATATAAGTTACTAGAATTTTATAACTGAAAAAAATATATGACTCATTAGATCAATTAAAGTACCAGTGGTTCTTGGCAACTAGTTTATTCCTTTCTGTATTAGAGGGAATAAAAGATTACAATGTAGAGATGGAGTATGTTTTGATCTAGGAGGGTTCATTTAATTCTATGCATCTTATGTCTATTTGCTCTGTCATGCTGTTGAAGTAAAAAGAGGTTTGATGAGGTAGAATAAGCATTTTTACTTATTAAGAAGGCTTATTTTTGAAGGATTAAGTGCTCAACTTGAATATTGGTAACAAGCACCCTTGGTGGCTTTCAAAAAGTACTTGATTCTTGTTTTTATTTCAAGGATTTTGTCATGCTCTTTAGTCACACACTGTCTTTGCATAAATAAACATTGTGGTTAAAAAGGCTTTTCTGATAGTAATCAACTTAATTATTGAAACAAGCTATTTTTTAATATATAGTTTTGGAAAGGAAATTAAAGTTAGAAAAAAAATAACAATAGAAAAGGAGGGGAAAAAAGGAGAGAAAATGAAGATATTAAAAGAAGGACAAATACCCGTACTCCTTATGTACAAATACCCAATACCTGTACTCCTTATTCCTTCAAAGGGTCTAATGTTCGACTATGCCAAGTTTCACTAACACAAAGAGGTAGTCTGAAATGTACATAAAACTGGGTTCCTGAAATGGATCTGGCATTTTATCCACAGAGAACTATACTGACTATACTTGATTGTCTTTCATTTCAAATAGGCACTTGGTTCAACTTTCCCTGAAATTTTCTCCTAGAGGAAGTACAAATCTATTCTTATCAGTTCTGATTACCTTTCATGTCACTGTAAGATAAATTCTAGTATATTTAACAATGGCAGTAATGTGTTACTTCTGTGGGAGTGAGTTTTTACAGTGCTACTATAGATGCCTGCATGGATGTGTCAGCAGAGAAGCATGAAGTACATGGCACATTCCTTTTTATATGATTTGTGGGTTTAAATGTATCTTGAAATATTTAAGTATGCTAAAAGTGCTTGAAATATCTAGAAGCTATTCATTAGTTGTTCCTTTATTACTTTGCCCAATTAACGAAGGGCTATAAATTTTATATTAATTTAGAAATGCATTTGGCCTCTAACCATTATGATCTTTCATGATGTGATGGTGACATAAAATAAACACAATTGCTGAATGCCTGAACGATTTTAGAAATATTTATTACTTACGATAAAACTGTCTCTAAACTCTATAATAATACTATAAAAATTACAGTACCAAGAGAGAAAGGGCTTCAGTAAGAAGTGGTTTCAGGCTGATAGTAAGGCAGAACAAAAAGGAGAATACAGGTTGATTCTTGAAAATGAGAGATTTACAAGGAGGAAAAGAAAGAAAAGGGAGAGAGAAAAGAGGAAAAGATCGTCTCTTCAGTACTAATTAAGTTGATCTGAGGCTTAGTAGCTAGGTATAGCTAGCTAAACAAGCTCTAAGGAGAATAACTGTTGAGGTAAAATATAGGTAAAGGTTGATGGATTAGCATCGAGTTATCAATGCTGATGGCCGTATGATTTCCAGGGAACATTTGTGTGAAGTTAGGAACAGCTGCTGAACAATATGGCACATCTGATTTCATGCTGTTTGTGCAAGCTGACCCCTGGCTTTCTGTGCAAGATCAAAAGAAGCAGTCTTCCAGTACCTAAAGGAGGCTAGAGGATAGATGGAAAGGGATGCTTTATCAGGAGTGGAGTGATAGGATGAGTGGTAACAGTTTTAAACTGAAAGAGGGGAGATTTAGATTAGATACCAGAAAGAAACTCTTTGCTGTGAGGGTGGCGAGGCACTGAAAGAGGTTGCCCAGAGAAGTTGTGGCTGCCCCATCCCTGGGAATGTCCAAAGCTAGGCAGGATGGGGCTTTGAGCAACCTGGTTTAGTGGTAGGTGTCCCTGCCCATGGCAGGAGTGTTAGAATTACATAATTTTGTTCCTTCCAACAACCCAAACCATTCTGATTCTATGAACAGGGGGCATGTAGGTTGACTGCTCAAATTAAATGTGTGTCTTTTCAGCAAGTGTCTGATGATCATGGGTTAAAGAAAAAATCTAAGGCTTGGTAGAGAACACCTGAAATGCTAGTTGTTGTATAAATATGCTTTGTATAATAGATATGTAGTATAATCTCTAGTAATTTATTCCTCTTGTAGTTTGATTATTCAGGGTAGGACTATTATTGCAAGTTACTCTTACCATTGGAAATTAATTTCAACAAAACAACTTGTAATACACATTTAAGGAAAGGATATACAGAAATAAATTGCTGGAGTTAGCTAGAATTGCATTTATTATCTGAAGCACTGTACATTTATGTTTTTAATCGTACAGGAAAAATAATAATTCATTCAAATAGAGGTTTGATTTTCATTTAGAAGTTAAATAACTGTTCTCTCCGTCCTAATAGTTCCCATGCTGACTTTCAACATTTAAATACTATTAGGTAACCAAACCTAGTGTGTTTTACAATCTAGCAGTTGAGACATTTCTCTCTACTTGCTTTCTCTCATGCACTTTTGCTACAGCTACAGAGAAAGGGATTTAAGATAGTCAGCAGAGAACTATTCAAAACCCGTGTTCCTCCATGACCTTTGCTAAAACTAATATTGTTGGGACAAATTGCTCGATGATGTATTTATCATATAACAGACCCAAGTTCAGTATCTTCTCTCTCACAACAGCAAATACTGTGTGTGTAGAAAAGGATGTAGATCAGAGCAAGCGTAGAGCAGTGCTCCCCCAGTGCCCTCCCATCTCACGGATTGAAGGTTCAGAGATGTCGTGTGCTAGGCCAGAGCGTTGTGTTAAGAGACAGTAAATAGAGTTGGGGAAGGATGACAGAGGTTTAACACCATCACCCATAGTGGAATAGGAGGCAGACAGAAGTGGCTCTAACCCCTTTCTTCACAAAATTTAGTTTTCTCGAAGGTTGAAATACCAGGAAAAATAGAGGAAAAGGGAAATTTAGCATGCCTTGAAAAAGCATTATATTTTGTGTACTGGCAGACAAGTAATGTCAAGAGGGTAAACCGTCCTTCAGTATTCCTAAGCTCACTCACTCCTCTCTCCAAATAATGCTGCAAATCATTTATATATAAGAGAGGAATGCCTTCAGTGAAGATTTGAGCTGAATTTCTTTTGTGAAGTAACAGGCAGCTTTTTATTATAAGGTCCAATATTATAATCAATATCAAAATGAAAGTTTAGGTTTTCAATGAGTCAAATCAAATAATCCAAATCATCAAGGTCCAAACTCTTCCTGCACTCCGAAGATTACAGGCTATAAGACTAAAGTTTATCCAGCTCTGTAAGAATCAGAACTGAGCTCAGAATGTGGATCAGAAAGCTATTTTTGATATTGAGAATCTAAAGGACAGAGGAAACAGTTGCTTAAGATACTGCCTTTCATTTCAGTTTATCCAAAATTTTGAGATCTTCAGGGTGATGTTGGTCATCCCAGACTGCCATATGCATAAAGGCAGACAAAGTAGTCATGGGAAAGATCTGTATCTTTGGATGACCTTTTTTCTTAATATGAACAACGTTATTATATTTAATGGCAGTATTCTAGGATAACTTTTGCTTTTTAGGAACAATGGAATGCAACGGGTTTTTAATCCTCAAGAACACATTATGAAGCCTGGTATTGTTTGATTCTTTTGCCTTAAACTCTAGAATGTATTCATCTTCAACTGATCAAAAGAACTAGCTGTTATTTTTTGAAGCGATAATCTTTTACATATAGATGCCATTAAAATGCCGTAGAAATACTCATTGCCTGAAAAAGCTAGATAGAAAATTTTATTAATTTTCTAATGCAGGAAAAACATCCAACTAATAAGGACATAAACTAGAACAATATATCAAATAACACAAGATAAAATCAAAGTTATAAGCAAATACAACAATTTTCTGAACATTTATTGGCAAAAAGAAGCCAATGTAATAAATATCTAGTGCTGGAGAATTTTACAGAAAATTTCATTATTTATTATCTTTCAGAGTAGTCTTAATATTGTTTTAGGAACAACCTGTGTTTGATGGCACATGATAATGAAAGTGGGGAAAGCATTTTTGGTGTTGCAGGACAGCTTTGATCCTAGGCTTTCCTTAAAAAGGTTATTTATTCATACAGTGCTATATGGCACTAAAGGACGTACAGTATTTATTACACTACAAAGCAGCAAAGAGAGGAAATGGCAGGAGCTGTCTACAACATTGTGTTTGTTGTTAATATTGTGATATTCCATTTAACCTCATGAGCTGGATGAGAAGACCTCTTGGGTTGTCAATCCAGTTTCCAGAGCAGCAACCTCACACAGAAAACAGGAGGCAGGAAGCAGGACACCAGGAGAATGGAAACTCTTGAGAAGCAAATGAGGTAGTAAATGAAGGGTCAGGACATTGGTGTTCACTTTCAAATTTTTTTTTTATTTTCCAATTTTAATAACTTTACGGTTTGTTTTTAAATAGACTAAAATAACATCATTGCTGCAGGGAATGTTTTGTTTGGACTTTCTGAGCTAGTTATATATTAAGCAAGGAAAGACTGTGGAATGGTAAAAGCCTTTAACCTGTAAAGTGAATGAAATATCTGATGTTTTTCCACATAGTGTGCTCTCATTAAGTCGATATTTGCAGTACTGATTCCTATGATACAAAGATCCTGATCATATATTATAGGGAATATATTTCTGTATTTATAATTCTGGGTAAAAAACTTGGATGTGGTGACAAACATTAATTATTAAACATGTTTACACAGATTTAGAAATGAAAAAGCTAATTAGGTGACAGAAAAGGATACACGTAGGAAAACAAAATTTTTGTATAAAATCCAAGATGGTAAATATAATAGAATGATATAAAAAGGCTGACTCCTGTTTAGTATTAATTCTTTTATCACGGATGGCCAATTTTATGCCTGCTGATTTAATTTATGATAATTTTTAAAACTGATGCAGTGTTATTATTTAGGATGTACATAGGATATTTGATGGAAAGTGTAAAAGTATTTTCTCTCCTTAGCTGTTGAGCCACTATAATGTGTATTTTCTAACAACACCTATATTTTGCCAAGTTAAGATTTTCATGGCATTGTTGTGGTGCCTGATTGTGTGAAACAGCAACTTTATTGCAAACACAAGGAAAAAGAATAATGATTAAAGCCTACTTATTAGCAACAACAATATACCCATGGAAGGTGTATTTTTTACCCAACATTTTAGGTGTTAGGTGCCATTTTACCACTCTAGATTAACCTTGGTGGACTTTTATATCTTGGGTGTTGCGTACTGTACTATGTTATTGTTGGTAGTTTTTTATTTCTTGAAGGTGACACTTCTCTTGCAGGCTCCATATTATATATCAGTGATGATTGCTTGAATATTCCTGGGCATTTTACATAGTGATAAATGCCTACGCTCAGCACCTTGGGGTTTTTAATTCATTTTCTGTTTTATGAGTGTTTATGAGAAGAAAGACTTTATGAGTCTATTGAGTCTTTTGAAGAGAAATATAGATTGGATATTAGGAAGAAATTCTTTATAGTAGAGGTGGTGAGACACTGGAACAGGTTGCCCAGAGAAGTTTTGGCTGCCCCATACCTGGAGGTGTTCAAGACCAGGCTGGATGGGGCTTTGAGCAATCTGCTGTAACGGGAGGTGTCTCTGCCCATGGCAGGGGAGTTGGAACTGGATGATCCTTAACTTCCATTCCAACCCCAACCATAAGTGGTTGCAAGATCTTTTCTGAAACATGTTTATATTTTACTGAAAACTGAAGGAATCTATTGATTCCAGGTTTTGAGGCACTTGAAAATAGGCTAAATAGTCCTGGTATAGTAGGATTTTATAGTTGTAGGAGCTGGCAGACCTGAGTTGATGGCAAAAGTTATATCTATTATATAAACCTGTTATATTACTAATATCAACATGACAAATTAATTTAGGTCTTTAATAAAATCAAGCAGAAGACCGGCACACTAAGAAACTGCAGATTCGTGCAGTATTATAACTTCAGAATAATTTAGGTTGAAAGGGATCTCGGGGTGTTACTTGGTCTGACCCTAAACAAAACTGGGCCAAGTTTTACAGAGTTGTACAGTCTGGTCTGGCTGGTGTTTGTCTCTTCCCTCGGGGTGATTCATTGTTGCAGCCTTTTGGGAGGCAGCAGGTCTCTTCTCTTTGAATCTGACTAATCCTTTTACCCTGTGATATATCCACAGAACATGACCTGATTGATCCCTTTTGCCCTTTATAAACTCTTTTGGCATGTGCGACGAAGGTAATTGCTGCCTTCAAGGAAAGATGGAAATTACTTTTGAAGTAATTACAGCCTGGACTCTTTTTAACCCCATTCTGCTACACTTGCCCCTGGGAAGCATCTGGGCTAAATATATAGATAGAATGTATCTATTACAATCATCGTAATAGGAAGAGTATGCATCCTGGAGGAAGGATTATCTATAGCTTTTCTCCTTGTGAAGTTTGCAACAGCTGAGGAGAGCATTTTGTTAACAGAAGTAGTTTGGTGCTTTTGACCATGTACTTTAATGACAGTTTATGGGAATATACGAGCATGGGGATGAAAAAATCCTTTCTAGTAATGAGAAAGTTGATACATATGTCGCAGGCTGTTTTTTCTCATTTTTTTTTTTCCCCGAGTAGTTTTGTCTGGAATTAGAGAATATTGAAAATCAGGTGACTTGAGGTATTCTATTCTCACAGTGCCCTTTAACATTGTGATCACATAAATTTGCACTCCATAGAGGAGTGCAAGCAATCTAGTTGGTTAAGAAAAAAATAGTTTGCTCGTGTGGTGTTAAGATTTATCAGATTGTCCTCTTGTTGAATAGTTATTCTTAGCAATACAAACATACTAGGAAAAAAAAAAGACGGCATATTATTAATCTGGCAAAACTGTTCTGCTCTTAATTTAAATTACTCAGTGTTTGCTTTTATATACTCCACTTTATATTGAAGTCAGACAATGACAGGTACTTTTGGTCACTCAATCTCAAATTCATTTTTTTAGACTATGGAATAGGACGTACCTTGTCCTTAGGCTGTAAAATGGCTGAAGATAGATTGCAAAATATTTTTTAATTTCCTTAATGGAAGAAATAATTTTTTTCAATAAAGAAAATATGTTTTCCCATTGTACAGGGGGAGCATGGTAAAATTAATGCCATTCTTACTATTGCTCTAGAGAACATAAAATACATTATACAGTTATCACAGAGAAGGTTTGTTTATCAAATCAGATCAGATAATCTCCGTGTTTCAAAATAAATTCATATAGACAGTAAACAGCAAATCTCAGTGATATGTGGGAAAACATTTGCCCTAAAAATGGTTATTCCACTTCTGATCCCTAATTCTAAAGGGAAACCTGCAAAATATTTTCAGCAAATAAGTCTTGGAGCTAAAGCTGGCAGCACAAAGGGATACAGGAAGAATGACCTCAGAGGAAATACAGGGTTTATGACACATTATAATTTTCCTCACACCTCTCTCTCAGATCACCCTTAATTTTTCATAGGTAGTAACTACCTTTTCTCTCTCTTGCTGTTCCTCCAAAGCTAATGACTTATTCCCTTGCTAATATCT
Source organism: Pedionomus torquatus (assembly GCA_013398155.1). Classification (NCBI taxonomy): domain Eukaryota; kingdom Metazoa; phylum Chordata; class Aves; order Charadriiformes; family Pedionomidae; genus Pedionomus; species Pedionomus torquatus. The sequence goes on from VZRU01006243.1 coordinate 117,545, forward strand.
CTTCCGCTCCACGGGTGCTAACCATACTTGTCTCTCACATTATCTCACAGATTAACATAATTGCGTTAGAGCCAAAGCAATCATACTCGATTTGTGTTTGCTGCTGTTTCAGTGTGAGTTCAGTTCAGCGTGTGAGTTTACCCCCAGTTGGTCTAATAATTGATATTACACTGTCCTACATCTTTGTCCTCTGCTTTCCGGCTGGTTATTTCTGATATTTTCCATTTTGGAGGGGGGGGGAAGTGGTCAGAAGATTTTCTACACTTGCACGTGACCTATTTAAACCTTTATTTCTCCTGCCAATTGATCAGTCTATAAACACAGGGGAGTACTAGGGGATAAGAGCTTTGGTAGCAATTCCAGCTTGTGAAATTAATGTCCAAACTTGGTGGTCATCAGTCTTTCAGCCATTCCAGTTGAATTTTTGTATCACTAGATGACTGAAATAACCTATTAAGAAAGGAAAAAAGTGCACCAGGTGGTGATGCAGTTTCCAGGGGAGCGGGGCTGATAGACGTGAGCTGTGGCTGGGGGGGTGGGGGTTCAGGAGAACAGGCAGCAGAGTTGTCACTTTATGCTATTTGAACTGCTTCGAACCCGGTTCTTGCTGAATAGCAACCAATTGGTTGTCCTCTGAGGGTTACTTACAGTAAGATCTAGGAAGAGCAGATTCATAAAATGCGGTGTAGCTTTTGTAAGAAGGGATTTATGCTGTTTCTTTAGATTTCAGATCAAGTTGGTCAGAGGTGCAGAAGTCTCCTTCTGTCATTGCTACTGTGTCTCACTAGATTAAAAAAAATTAGCCTTATGGTCCAGCACATAAATGGTCTTTAATTTGTAGTCTTCTTATATTAACAATAATTTAGTTAAATTGCATAAGTTTGGGTTTGTATTTCTCTACTTTTGCATATTGGTTTTCACACTGTGCTGTAACTCAACGTGCTCTTTTCTGTTTCCTTGTGAGCAAAACGATCCAACTTTATTTACCAGACGTTGTTTAAAGCAAGAAAACTCAAAGATTAATGAGCTTGCAGTAAAAGACTGGAAAGTTGAAGCTCCTAGAAGACTAGAAGAGCCTTTAGAAGGTGTCTGCAAGGAATGCAGGAATAAAGATCTGTTACATAATTGTATTAAACAGAAACCTCAGCGAGTCGTGGGCTCATCTCTGCTGCTATGGAAACTGTTTTCTGGGTACTCGTAGAATCAATGCACTGAAGTGATTATAAGCAGGGAAGGATGAGAAATACAATGTGAAACGTCTTTTTGAAATAGTTATAAATTTCTGGACAGACCAAAACTGGTTTCAGTAAATGAGGAATGCACAGTAAAATATCTTGAGACTTGTAGGTACTTTACTGGTTCCCCACTGAAACAAAAATAAACTTGTCATTATTTTTAAGAACTACCCAGTAGTCTGGCTCTGAGAATGCAATTATGGGATGTAGGAGACAAAGTTCAAAGGAGGTAATATAGCAGCTTGCATGTGTTTGACCACGCTTTCCAGTATTTCTGAAGAAATCTTTCTAAATTACAAGTCAGGACAGCGGATGTATTTTCCAGTAATCACAGGGAGGTATCTTGTGAATTAGTAATTTAATTGGAAAAGATTATTACTTGAAAATTTTGCAGTTATCTGAATAATGACAAATAATATATCTGAGTTAATGGGATGCACTTCTTGGGAGTACATCAATGGAACATATAATTCAATTTAGCAATTTTCCTTCTGAGAATTTGTCATCGTGTTTTTTTTTGGTTTCAGGCACCAAAAAGCTTCCCAAAGGAATCTTCAGCTTTGAAATGATATCTGATTTTTATTATTTTTTTTTTTTTAAATGAGATGTCCTGCATATAAAAATGCTTTTTAGTTGCTGCTTTGTGAATTATGTACATGTAGTCTATTCTGGTAGCGGCAATGGCTCTCAATTCATGACCTGCTAATGGTTGTATGAACTCAGACCAAGAGACAGTCACCAAACGTATCTTAAAAAAATAACAACCAACCCCTGTTTTCTTTTACAATAGTGAACAGCAGACACGGCTGAAATACTTTGTCTGCTCATTTGAAAGACATATGCCCAAAAATAAACATATTTTAACTGGCATGTAGGTGAAGAGACTGCTTTGATCAAAATTATGTACTTAACAAGCATTCACTTGCATATATGAACACAGTCCTGCTGAAATGACCACTCTCCTGTTCCCTCACCAGCGTAATCAGTTCCTCAGGCATGTCATGGCATCTGAGGAGCACCGGCAGTTGGGATGGGGTGGCAGTGTCAGAACTCCCTTCCAGCTGTCATGAGTTATTATTTCAGCTCACTTTTCTCTCAGGACTGCAGCCTAAGGCTGGATGGAGTCATACCTTCTTAAACATTTGTAAACTTCTGTCGTTCTCTTGATTTAAAAACAAGGAATAATGTAGCTTCTGCCTTGTACCCCAGTGCCAGGACAGGAAATTTTCAGCAGCAGTACCATTTTCAAATACTCTCTTCTCCCACTCACTACACATTTCTATTCCTTCAGCACAATAGACAAGCTGTTGTCAATATTTGGTCAGACACAGAATCAGGAACTGTAACTAACCGTAAGGAAATGGAATCTTTTCTTTTTTGTATGCATATATATATATATTTATACTTTTATGTTTTCTCCTGCCAGTTCATTTTCCCTGTGGCAAAGGGCTGGGAGAGAAAAACAGAAGGAACTGGACCAGCAGCGGATGCTGCTGGAGATTTTGTGTTGTGAGACCACATCTTGAGCCAGAGTAAGTCAGTGCCACAAGCAGCCTCCGCTGCCCAGGCTGTCTGCTACTACGGGTGTCTCCTGGCTGTCGTGCTTTCCTTTTCCACTCTCTCCAATGTGATTTTGTAGAGTATCACAGAGACCTTGACGGGTGGTTTTTGTGCTCCCTTGATTCAAGTAATAACATGGAATTGAAGATAGATGACAGGGTTTGTCCATGGCCATCACACCTACATGAAAAGATCTTGCGATTACAGTCAGTGCTTGTATGGCAGGTAATTTATGGTCTTGTTCGGAGGACATACTTTGTAAAAGGTAGGGGTAAAATAAGCTATTGCAAACTTAATAGAAGCTTTACAGAAAGGCCTCGGCCTCAGCTTTTATTCATACCCTGTGTCAGTTTTACAAACCCCAGAATCTTTATTTTGGCAATAATGAATAGCCAGTTCACATCTCCTGTAAGTGGTGTTAAGTTGTACCATTTGCAAGTTAATAAGGATACAGCACACATCTAGAAGGACAGAATTTAGCACCATGTATTTAACTGGACATCTTGCCTTCCCTATGGTGTGTTAAGGTGTTCTCATTTATAAAAATCTGCACAAGAGTCAGACACAAAAGCCTGTTGGCAGCACAGTTGTGAACCGGGAACACTTGCCAAAGAAGTGTTAACTTTATTGTAGACAAATAAGGGGAAATCACATGTCTCACCTCTCCAATGATCTCATTTCTGGGTATGAGAAGACATTAATGACATATTGGTTTTATTATCTGCTTCAGATCTGAAGTAGTAGAGATTTAAACAAATCTTGAGATAACTACATAGCAGTTGGAACTAGATAGGACAGGTCTACCACAATTAATTCTAACGTATTTTGAAAAACAATAATATATTATTAGATATATTTGATACTCCCATATAAGAAGATAATTGCAAATGATGAAAAATTCCAAGAACATAAACTGTTACTGGGATACAATGTGGTAGTTAGATTGTGACAGATAACTTTTAAAACAAAGTCAGTTCTAATTGTGCCCAAACCATCAGCAGTTAAATATGTCTCACGTAGGTAGTATATACCTTAATTTTGCCAAACATTATTTCTGTAAAAGTATATATGAAGTTTGCTGCTAGAAAAAGAAATAAATTTAATGGATGGACTGAACATTTGTGTAATTTAGCACACAGGTTCTAAAAATGAAATAGAGTACTTTCTGATGTGTTGAATTCTTAGCCACTTGTGCCACAGCTACTTGGTAGGTAAGAAAGCACTGAGGGAAAAATTAATAGGTTGTTGTTCTCTGCTAGCAGCAAGGTTCCAAAGCTACCATGTTACTACACTGCAGTTTCCTTTCTCAGTCTATTGTGTGAAATTAAACCACTCATTTAAAACTCTGAAAACCCTTTTGGGACACTAATTCTGCTTCAGAAAGAGCAGTATTCTTTTTTATATGGTATTTAGCATGAAGAAATCTCATCTGCTTCTTTCTATTCACCTGGGCATGCTCATTTAATTTCACTTGAAATTAACCCTTTGTGTAAAAAATAAAGGTTCTCTGTTTCCACTACGAATGGCAAGGGATTATGAGTCTGAAAAGGGAGTAAGTTGGGTAGGTATGGGTCTCTCTTCAGAGGCCTTCCTTCAGTTTGGCACTACCCTGAAGTGTAATTGCTAATTGGGTTCTTTAGTTTTGTCTAAAAAATCACGGTTTTATTCAAAAGTCTGTATAGATCCAGTATATAAGAAATAGGATTCTGTGCAAAGCAACAGAACAGGCCTTTTGTTAGTCAATAAATAATAGAGATAGAATTAAAAGATATAGCATGGGTTGAAAATTATTTACTTTTTTTCATATAACTTTGCATTTCCACATGCCCAATGGTTCCCCACAGAGGTTTGTAATGTTATCTTCAATAACAGATTAGTGACTTCTTTATACATGGTGGTAATAGAATCTATTTCTTTGAATGCTGCAATGTTACTTTCATGTTGATTTATGAACTGTCTTTTTGTGCTTCCTGAAAGCTTTGCAAAAATCTATACTGAGTTAAAGAATAAAACTTTCTATAGTATTTCTAATTTACTCCAATGTCTTTCATGGACTTTTTTAGCTTTTATAATAATAGAACTGAGCTCTAGATGTAAATGAGGTTGGAAGACCAAAAGGAAGGGACTTTAACCCAAACATTTATTTGAAATTCTTGTATTAAATCTAGTGTGAACATTACTCCACTAAAGAGTGGAAAGGATAATAAGATTTGGTCCTAAAATTTCTGAATACCTGGATATAAGGAAATAGGATATATCTTAGGATACTCTAAGATAAGAAATTTTTTTGAATGGTTTTGCTCTAACAGTTTTTCAGTTTATGCGACATATGCAACAATTATCTAATAATATTGGATAATTAACTCCTAATTAAATAGTCATTATTAGTGATAGAAGACATGGTAAAAGAATGACTGTCTTACAGAGAAGTAATACAGTCCTTTCTTTCACAGTGCTCTGTGGTTATTTCTTTTGATGCAGAAATATCTAATATTTTCAGTGCTGTTTGCAAGGCTATGTCCATGTCCAGCTAGAAGCGTGTACCGTGATTCATTGACAATTGTACTATTAAAATCCCTAATATTTAATAACTTATATGAATGAAGAGAATTCACAATTAGAGTTGTACACTGTGCCTAAACACCAGCTGACTCAAAAAATGTTAAACGTCATTTGCTCAGTGATTATATGCTGTGTATTTGAGCATTGCACATTTTTCTTTACTGTAGTTGAGCCTTTCTCCACTTACATTTAAACCATAACATGAAAGTAAGGATAAAGTTGGAAAGCAGGAAATGTTTGCTGGATGAGCTCTTAGCAGACTTACTTTATCAACATCCTTGAGGATCTGTTGATGGATTTTTTCTGAACCTTCACAAAGCACTCAAGAATATTAATCTAAATTTAGCAAGATGTAAAATCTTTATCTCATTAAAATCTAACGATTATTTTTATTTTGCTGTAGGTTTGAAAAAGTTCTTGTTTGCCAATGACAATTTTAATTTGTATTTTCCTTTCAGAAGGATTAAACCTACATGAAGTATATTAAAAACTATATACAGGTAACAAATTGCACATATTATATGCAAACACACGACAATTTATAAATCTGTTTGTATATGACACTGCTTATATACACTTATTTACATATATCTAAACTAATAAAGTAGAAGCCTTGACTATACTCTCCAAATTAATAGTTCACTTATCCAGACCACATATCCTTTGTTTGGCTACCAGAATACAGTGGGAGACTGTATGCGAAAGCTTTGCTAAGATGAAGATAAATGACATTATCTGCTCTCGCTTCCATATACAGAATCAGTCATTTGATTATAGAAACAGTTACTTTAATCAGTTATGATTTGCCAAAAATCACCTTTTTCTCCTCTTTGTCCTTTAGTTGGAATATTAAATAGTGTCAGCTACAAATAATTTTAGCATATGTTTAGAATATTAATTTAAGATTAAATCTTTCAACAGAGAAAAAACTGTTTGCTTTGCAAAGGAATAAATTGTGCTTACTGTTAGGTTTTGACATTTTAATAATGAGTTATATTTAAATTTCCCCTTCATGGGAGCTGGGATTGGAGGAATAGATTACAAATAAATGAGAAGTAAAGTAATATATTAAATATTAATGCCCCTGTGCTGCATGGTAATTATTAGATTAATAGAGTAGCCTCAGGGAAGCCCGTTGGTATTAAGATTTGAACTCAGTTTGGGTAGAATAACTGAGTGGACCATTGAATATCTGCACTTGAACAAAAATGAAGTACCAGAAATATAGCAGATGAAGAACTACATTTTCCAATACTGGTTCAATGATTTTTTTAAGCGATGAGTATAATAAAACTTCAGAGTGATTGATATACCACATGATATGTTCCATATATACTAGGAAAGTATATAAGAAATCAAAGCATTCATATCTTGTATTCAAAATACAAAGAAATTCAGGCAAGTGAAAGTTTCCTTGTGAAACATGAAGAATCAACTACAGACTAAAAAAGTTCTAACTCTGGAAACATCTCAGTAATAACTTTAAGAGCACTTTGGGTTTCTCTAGAACTGTTTTTCTTTGGATAAATTGAAGGTTAGTCAACCATTCACAAAAATGTTCAAATAAATGTGAGTGATCATCATCTTTGCACTTTGAAAATATCAGCAACAGTAAGAGGCAGAAATCTATTAAGAGGTCATTCTCATTAAAAAGAATTATCTGCCTTTTTCTTCAATAGCCATATATTACATTTCAATAGCAAGGGAAAATGCTTTTCAATTCTGGTCATAACAGCTTCCACCACCAAAATGAAAAAAATATGTATTTTCTTTGAATTTAATTGATTACACTTAGATACACACACACACACAAAAGAAAAAAAAAAAACACAAAAACAAACAAAAAAAAAACAAACCAACCCCCCCAAAAAAATACAAAACCCAAACTTCCGTAAAACAAATTTAGGGGAACAACCGTTTTACAGGCAAAAGGTCAAGAAAGAGGACAGCAAATGCAACTGATATACTATTCACATTTATTATAAATAAAAACTTAAGCCCATAGTCACTAATTTTGATAATATCTTAATGTGAAAATTATCCCTAGAAGATACAGAATATTAGCTATCACTGGATCATAAAAGGAAGAATACCACACAAAATATATCTTTAGAGTATTAATCCCCATACATGTCTTATCTAAGATTTCTGGAGTGAACAATAGAAGTAACCTTGTTTCTGTAGCTTTTTCTTGCAGATTATTTTCATTGCAGACGATTTTCTTTGTAGACAAAGATATGTTTCTGTGCAGTATTAACTGTGCTGGACTATTGCTAGTCTTTTAATAAGGTACATCATAAGACCAAAAGTAGAAAAAGCATTTCTTGGTTCAGAAGTCATCTATACTTAACTGCTTGTGTAGCACAAAAGCTTGATGATATAAACCAAACTTGTCTTATACGAAACTATGACTATCTTTTAAAATTTGGTCATTCTCTGCTGAGATGTTAACATGCTTCAAAAATAGTGTAGCAGATAATAATCCAATTTCAGCAGATAATAATCTTACAGTGATGCAGGACTCGGTTACTAAAGGTGTAATGAACTAGTAAGAGAGTGGCATGTTCAGTGGCACTGCTGGAGAAATCAATTCATATTTCATGGGCTAAATTTCCGAAGTTTATAGCATAAGCTTTGCATTATTTAAGTGTCATGTTAGCTGTATACCTTCATGGCTTAATTATGTAGCAGTCATTATCTTTACAGAATGTGGTGTATGGGACAGTAGTAAGACAGAGGTAAATTCTTCAGGAGATGGGATGGTTAAAGCTCTGTGAGTATTACCGGAGGCAGTGCATGCTCAGTGAGTGCAGCTCTGTCTGCCATGGGTTATTTTTAGGCGAGTCTGCATTTGTGCATGTCTTGTGGTGTTTGGTAGAAACCTCTCAGAAATAGAAAGTAGCTGGTGGTCGAATAATTTAAAACAGTTTGCAGGAAGGGACGACATAATAGAATGGATTCATCTGTAGAAGACAGGAAGAAAGTTCACAGAAAGATTTGGAGCAGACTGCAGTGATGTTTCAAACTGTAAATCTTACCCTTATGAAAAACATTGTGCTGGTATTTTCTTATAAATAGAAAAAAATAATATTCCTGTTAATCAACATGGTGTGTCTCTGTCACAAGACTATCATGTAATCACAGAATCGTTAGAGTTGGAAGGGACCTCTAGAGATCATCTGGTCCAACTCCCCTGCTGAAGCAGGATTTCCCAAAGCACATCACTCAGGACTGCATCCAGGCAGGTCTTGAAAATCTGCAGAGAAGGGGACTCCACACCCTCCCTGGGCAGCCTGTTCCAGGGCTCTGGCACCCTCACCATAAAGAATATTTTTCTCATGTATAAATGGAACTTCCTATGTTCTAGCTTGTACCTGTTGCCCCTTGTCCTGTCACTGAGAACCACTGAAAAGATACCATCTCCATTCTTCGCTTTAGATACAAGCATTAAGGTCTCCTCTGCTTTCTCTTCTCCAGTCTAAAGAGTCCCAGCTCCCTCAGCCTTTCCTCATAAGGGAGATGTTCCAATCCCCTAATCATCTTTGTTGCCCTACACTGGACTCTCTCCAGTAATTCCCTGTCTTTCTTGAACTGAGGAGCCCAGAACTGGATGCAGTATTCCAGTTGTGGCCGCACCAGTGCAGAGTAGAGGGGGAGAATGACCTACTGGCCACATTCTTCCCTGTGCAGCTCAGGATTCTGTTGGCCCTCTTGATGACAAGGGCACATTGGTGGCAAAATAGTTTATTATCAACTTTTTCCCCTACTTCTCCTGCTGCTGGGGTGTGGAAGGGATGCCTTAGCGTCAGTATTTGTGTATTTGTAGGAGATCTAACTTTGCTGTAACCTCTTTCACCTGATGGCAGCAAAAGTGTCTTGTCGTAAGTCTTCCAGTCAGTCTAAGGGTCAACGTACCTCTCTTCTTGTCTCTCCTAGAAATTATCTTTGGAATGAATAACCTACCTCTTTCCCCTCCATATTTGAGGGAGACAGTTTAAGAGGAACAAGGCAGACTACAAGGAGAGGAATAAAGTGTAACTGTTGAGCAGGAGAGCAAAGGCATCTTAGGAGACTTCTCTCATCACCTGCCAAAATCCTCACTAGACCTCACAGTTCCTGTGTTCCCACAGACTCCTATTTTTTCTCCATTGGTTTCACCACCCTCGTATAACTCCTATATCCTCTTTTATCCGATAACAACTGCATTTGAAAGTGGTGAAGATAATACTCTTTTAGTCCTTGCTATAATATCTAACAGGGATTGTAATTAAGGATTATTTAAAGTATTTTAAAGGTTATTAAAATGTTAAGATAATTCTTCCTATTATTTTTGGGCCATAAAAGGTTATTATAACGGAACAGTCTTTGCCCCTGTTTTCAGAGAAATGAGTTCATTATTTTCTGACTAAAGAAAAATACCTCAATTCAGGACCTTGTACAAAGCCACCCAGACCTAACATATCTATTTGCATATGGGTCAGAGGTCTATCTGAAAAAGAGAAATGGCCATAGTCTTTGCAATGAATTGTGGAAAATATCATTGATATTTCAATATATTGAAATATATATAACAAATATAATTGATTTCAACCAGGAACCAAAAAAAAAAAAAAAAAAAAAAAAGGAAAAAAAAAAAAA
>VZRU01006243.1:127578-158045 GCA_013398155.1 Pedionomus torquatus
TATTTTACCTAAAAAGTAAAAATGGAAGACTGTTACCTAACTATAGTTATACTATAGTTATAACTATAGTGCTAACTATATTATAATCAATTCTACTGATAAAATTCTAGTACATAGCTTTCTTTTCCAACTAGAACTGGAAAATGAAGTAGCATCTCCAGTTAGTATTGTTAAAAGACATTATTCTTTTAAAAGTAGAAAAAAAGAAAAAAAAATGGCAAAACCTAGAAATGAATGATATTTTCAGGCTTGATTCTTCCTTATTCTTATAGAAATATATGAAAGCCATCCTATCTCTTCTTTATGATGGCATACAATTCTGGTGCAACTGCTAGGGGGTGGAAAAAAGACACCTGCAGACTCACTGGATCTGGAAGTATCAAATCCCGCCCCAAATAAGACCCTTCCTCTTTCTTACAGGTTTCTCTATCACTGATCCCAAAAGTGAAACTCATTAGTTAAACTGCAGTGCTATTTTAATAGCAAGTTGTTTGAGCAGTCACTTTTAGTCACCCTAACCAAAAGACAGAAAGTGGGATCCACCACTAGAAACCAACTTAACTTTTAATTTATCTGTAACAGCAGTTTTATGATAGTTACTCATGTGACATCAAATATAAAAATATGTTAAATGGGATTTGCAAGACTACAAAACAGTGGTCATAGCGTAGTTTATTGTCATCCAGATTACTAAGCCAAGAATTGAGTAGACGTTGTGCAACAAATCCATGAGCAATACGGAAATGTTCGTATTGTTAAAGTTGCTTTCACATGAAACAGATGGCCCAGGTTTTTATCAGCTCTGTGGTTTCAATTATTAGTTTAACTGCGGTAATACGGTGCTGTCTTTATGATGGCAATCCAACTCACCTCATTACTCCTGGGCAAACCACACTTGTTAAAATAATGAAAAAACTAATGTTTTTCTACGGTAGATTATATTAGTGGCTGATGTAATTACTGCATCAAGCACCTAAGAGAAATATTAAAAAAAAACCACAACAATCTTTCCCTAAAGATCTGCTTTGGATTTCAGGCAGAATAAAAGCATCTTGTGCTCAGACCAGAGGAGAACTAATTAATAGAAAAAGTACTCAGTTTTGAATGACCCTAACTTAATTGTATTTTGCTACCAAATGTGTCTTGAATATAGAAAACAATTGGCTGTGACAGACATTCATGTGGCTACTAAAGGATCACAAAAAATAAGACAAAATATTTGGTAGCCACATATTAGTCACTGAACTGAATCCAGGGAGTTAACAGCATATGCGAGTTATGATAGAAATTTTGCTTTGTGATATATTTTATAGAAATGAATGGAAGTAATATAAATATTTCCATCTGTGCATACTTGCACTTCACTAAAGAATGATGTAGGAGGAATATTTGCTGTATCATTACAAAAGAAATACATCTTCAATGAAATGCATTAGACATTAAAGTCTTGTAAATGCATCAGTTAGAAATTCTCTTTCAATGCCGACTATTCAGTATTCTTAAGGCAGTAGTATTGTAGTATTGGTTTAAGCAGAAATTCTCTATGATGTTTCAAGACAACACTGGTGGTGTTAGACTGGTTGAAAAATTTTGAAGGAGACCTTCTTAGAACATCAATTTTCTCTATCATCTGGAATTGATCAGGATTTTTAAAATTCTTGTGTATGTGTGTATGAGAGAAAAATCTTCTTGAAGAAAGGCATACTGACAATTTTGTTATATTGAAGTTATAAATTCTACATTTCCAAGCTAGATGGAATCAAATGGTCCTAGAGATCAAATGGTGCCCACTAGAGAGCTACCAGGGAACTCGACTGGAATGTGTCAGGCAGTGGTTCTAATGCTTTCCTACATAGGGTGTGGAGTATGGGTCTATGTACCCCCCCTGCCCCCCAACATTGCTACCACGGTACATAGCTAAAGACCAGAGTGCAGAGATTCCTGGTTCTGTTGGTGGCACACAGATGGTGCAGCTCAATAGGTTGTATTGAACGAGAAAAAAAACCATACAACTTGTTTGCTCAAAATTGACCTGTCACCCGAGTTTGTAACAAATTTGATTGTTGCTTGTGGATCTGCATTTTCAGTGTTGAATAGAAAAGGTTTCTTAAAGTTAGATTTCCATTTAGGCTGATTCACATCACCTGTGGATCATTCGGTTTTATTCTCACATAAAAAGTTTACGTAACCAATCCCTTAATAATCTTCGTTGCCCTACGGTGGACTCTCTCCAGTAGGTTGCCATCTCTCTTGAACTGGGGAGCCGAGAACTGGATGCAGTATTCCAGTTGTGGCCTTACCAGTGCAGAGTAGAGGGGGAGAATGACCTCCCTCGACCTACTGGCCACATTCTTCCAGTAACACATTATGTTAGAGATTTTGTTTCAGCATGAGGCTGTGTGGCAGCAAATCCTGATCTAAGTTATTTTTGGATACATACGGACATTTGTTACCTTTGATATTGAAATGTTGTGGAGACTGCTCTCATGATAGGCTTCTGTACTCATTTGTATTGAGTTGCCGTGTATCTATTCACAAAGTCCTTGTTGTTTCAAAGAAAATCGAGTTAACAGAACTATTCACTAGCTAAGAAAGCAAAATTGGTTCATTTTACCTCAAACCAGGACAATCATGTTTTCAAGATACTTAGCATGCATTCCATTGGCCCTCTTGGTGACAAGACCACATTGCTGGCTCATAGTTAATTTATTATCTACCAGGACCTCCATATCCTTCTCCTCAGAAGTGCTTTCCAGCAGATCCTCCCCTAACCTATATCGGTGCCTGGCATTCTTCCTCCCCACGTGCAGGAACCTGCACTTGCCCTCGTTGAACCTCATCAGGTTCTTCTTTTCCCAGCTTTCTAGCCTGTCCAGATCACACTGGCTAGTGGCACGGCCCCCTAGTCAGTACGTGAATCTTTAGTGAGAACTCATCTAAATGCACCATGGCATAGATCCTGCTCCCTATTCCTACCCTGCCATTCCATAATTTTATCAATAGAAGAAAGCAAGAAAGCCAAATCTAGTGTTGGTTCCTGCCTATGGCCATATATTGCCCTTCAGAAAGGCACTTATTTAAATACTCTATAATTAACTGAGCAGTCTATTTGGTTTTAGATATCTGCTACTTGCCCCAAAAGTTTGAAGCTCATTGCAAGAGAATTCAGATGTCTTCTACCCCTTTTAGAAACAGGCCAATAACTCAGTCTGCAAGGCAGCAGTGTGTCAAATAATGTATCTTGGCTCTGTGGTTAGATCAGATATTTCCATTTAACTACTGAGCTGAAATCTGTCTCCCACTGGGAATATTTCTCAGTTATCACCTAAATGGGAATTAACAATGACATATCATAAAAAAAAAAAAAAAAGAGTAGATATTCTATAAAACATAATTTCTGAGTATCTTAAAGCTTATATCTCATTGTCTAAGTTTTTCCTCTTCTAAATCATCATCAGCAATGTGTTTATAACTGTGAAGCTATGAAGACTAAAGAGTTTTTTCTGTCTTCTTTTAGGGTGCTCCCACAACCCCAGCAAATTCTGGTACTCAGTGCCTCAGAGCATGTATTCACATATACTGTTGGACTTTCATACATTTCCTTTTTAAAACTTGTTAGAAGTCACATCAGTAGAAAACATCCTAAACAATGAACTATTAAAAAATAATTTTTTCCCCAATTTAAAGCATATGGATATGTTGTGATGTGCTCTGTAGTATTCATTAGAAATTCATTTCATGAAGAAATATAACCAAGTCTTCTACGGCATTTGGGTGAAGTGAATCTCTCCTTTTTACGTTCTTCGACATGAATAATGGTGCTTATTTTAAGAGGTCTGGAAAAAGGCAGAAAACCCGCTCAGGTTCTAGTCTAATAAGCTTCATACAATGCTGTGTTCTTTCCTTCCTGAATAGCGCTGGTGATTGATACAGTCATACAAGAAAGAAAACTAAGCTCCGTGCTTCCTAGCATAGCCAAACTGTATCAAGGAGCTTAATGAGATTTAACTTCACAGCTTTATTTGCAACGGAGCAATGCCAATCCCAAGCTCTATTGTTACTGAGATAAAGAAGCATGTTCAAATCGTTGCAGGTTAATCTAGTGCAAAGCTATATTTGACAAAAAGGTAGGTGGATGTGAATATTCTAAGCCTATTTTGAAAATGATGTTATGATAGTAAAGTAAGGAAATACACATTTTCTTTTACTATGGGAGTACAGGAAGCTTTAGAAAAGTGTTGATTACGTTTTCTAAATTCACTCTGGTAGGTTATACCAGTGACAGTATTTCTTAGTAAGTTATTCTCAGTTGAAGCACACTATAGGCTCACTGCTGATGGTGCTGACCACTTCTCCTCCTCTCATGATATATCAAAACATCAGTAACATTCTGAATTATTTGTGGAGCGATAATGAAATATCCGCACTGAATTCAGACAAAAATTTAATAGTCTTAACCTGAAAGAAAAAGCTTTGCTCTGATTCAGAATGAAAGAAATAAAGATTGAAGTTATCGTTCCTTCATTAATTTCTGTGATCATTAGAAATTTTAGAAAACTTATAAAACCTATCCCTCTCTGCCTTCTTTTTAGAGCATATAAATTAATATATACAGTTATATGGGGTTTTTATTAGACAAGTTTTTTTCAGTGGTTTTTTTTTTTATTATTATTTATTATTATTATTTAAATTGCAGAGACTTATACTTCCTTGTTGGATAATATTAATAGTGCTACAATGTAGGGCAAAACATTTTCTTAAAAATATTCTGCAATCTACTATGTCATACCATTAATATTTCACAGATGGAATGTGCACAGAGAATCAAGTGAAGGACCGTAACTAGGACCTACTTAAAGGTTAAACCCTATCAGTTTTTTTTATATCAGATGTATATATTTCAGAAAAGAGGGAGAAAACTTCTGCAGAGCTTTAGCTGAAGGACAGATCTGAAGGCTTCAAGAATTGTTAGAAACACATTGAAATATCAGATTGAAGAAACTGTGAAATTAATGAAAATCACCATTGTTTTTAGAATGGCAAAAACATATTTGTAGCCAGAATCATGAATTATCATTCTGGAAATTATACTTCATGAGGTATTCCAGTATTACATAAAATAATGTAAAAAATATTAAAATGACAAAAAATATTTGGAGTGGCTAAATAGTAGTAATACTAACATAAATTAAAAGAGCTTTCCAGCACCTTGTTTTCTTCTTTGCAAATAAATATTTTTGAATTTATTTGTGAAATGAATACAGCCCAGATGATATATTCAAGTACAGTGGAAACTCAAAATTATATCTGTAGAAACAAAAGACTTCTTGCAATATCAAAATGAGACTGAACTTGGAAACCTAGCAAGCAGTTGCCATATGTAGGCTCCTTTTGCTGTGTTCTGGTGCACAGTACATTGTGACATGCCATATAAAAATATTGTATAAACTCCTGGATGTGGTCTTTGCTATACAAACTATCAAAACTAGGTGTGATCATGGAAGTCCAATAGAGGCTTAGTACATATAAAACTCAGGAAATGTATTTTGATCCTGTTAAAAGCTCATTTCCCAACTACCGTCACCACCTTAATTTTGAGAACTTGTACTTAAGAACAAATCATCACTGAAAATGAAAATTTAAAGAGGGCGTTGCTATTTTGGGGGTAGCTGGTGTTGTGATGAAGGTTTCCATAGTCTAGAAAATAAAAAGCAATTTGAAATCCAAGTAACTTTTGGCGATAGAGATGCAGTTAATTTACATTGCTGTTTCAGAGTGTATTCTGAACTGCTGCATGGTTTTGGGCACATATTTAAGTGATTTCATACTTTGAAATCCACTACAGAAAATAACTATTTAAATGCATTAGCCATATCACACCGATGCACAGACCTGCAATGTTTGAAAGACTCCGTTGTTTGGCTAGGGCTTAACTACAAATCGCCTTACACGATGAGGTAATACAGGAATGTGAGGCTGGAGACTTGCAAGATTATCTGTATCTGTTTCTTTCATGTGATAAAACAGGAATGGGGAAAGAGGGCAATTGGAGTCTTGGCATTCACCCACTGATAACGTCAGACAAGGCACAGTGATGCAACCAAGAAGTGTCCAGAACCAGCAGAACCTGGACCAACTGCAATGTTACAAATAGGTTATGCCTATTCCATCCCATAAACTGTACGTTGAAGTCTAAGATTACACTAGAGAAGTGATCCTGATTCTTAATAGACACTAGTAATCATTGCTGTCTAAGTCAAAGTCTGTCTGTCCTTGAAAGGAGTAAACACACACTGCCCCTTATGACAAGGATATGGTCATTTACAATTTAGAAAAAATAATAGCTTTTTTTTTTTTTTTTTCCTGCCAAAAGCACTTTATTTATTTATTTACTTACTTGCTAACTGCACTCTAGTGTAGATGTGATTTTCCACATTGCCTTTCTGTCAATATTCCCACAGCATGTGTGTGAATATTCATGATGCTACACTCTTCTGGCTGTTCTTCAATAAAGCCAGTGCCTGGCATTGAACGGATGATAAAATCAGAGACCTTACTGGGTGAAAACTGTTACTGTCCAGTGAAAGCCAAGGGACTGGGCTTTATGAGTAAGGATATCTGTTCTAGTCATATAACCCTGGTTTAAGTCACAGCTCATGTTCCTGTCTCAGCAAGTAAAAAAGTATTCAGTTTAAGAAAAATAAAATGATTGAAAGAGAATCCTATTGTTTGCATGTGTCTCTCATCAGATAATGTTTTAAGGTTAAAAAAATTTGGCTTTTACAGTCCTTTCTGATTGCAGCATCTAAATTATTTTCATAATGATCATGCTTGAGATATCTAGATTTTTATGAATACCATCTTGAGTTCAGCAGAATTACAACTAATGGAATAGTCCGATGATTGCATGAATTATATTTTAGTTGCTTTTGATGATTGACTCAATTCATACAGATTAGTGTGCATGTAAACTATAAACGAAACAGTGCAAGGGAACAGAATATCGGCACTATGGTATAATTTTCCTCTGATGTTTTATTTGCACCCCTTTATCATCTAAAACATTAGCATCTGGTATGCGATCATGTACTAAAGCTGTGTATTCATAATGTAGATGGGCCATTCTTGCAAAGAAAACAAAACCATGCAAAACATTAAAAAAATATTCCATTGTTCATGCAAGTATTATGATTTCATTTTTGAAAAGTTTAGCTTAAGATATGAAGCATAGGCTACACTTTTGTGTGTGGAAAGCTCTCTTCGAAATGATTTCTCCAGGTTGGATTGACACATATGATAATTTCAGTTAGTTTTTCTTGCTGGTACTAGAAAATTGGCATTGTGTAATCCTTTGCCATCTTAGGTAATGCGCCTCAGTGATGGATTCAGAACCGTTGACTACTCACAAGATGTGCTTGGCAGCAGTAGGCTCCAGATGGTGAACTAAAAAAATCTTTTCTGCAGCAGCCGTAGCATCTGGGTATGTGGCTGCCTTTCTTGTTGATTTCTGCTCAACCTACTGGGCTCGCTTTCTCATTTTATATCATCATAGATGTCAAACTGCTTATAAGAAAGGCTCCTTTTAGGATGCATTTTCTTGTTAATGAAAAATGATTAACTCTTTTGATCTTCTTCATGAAGTTAAAAGTTTTGAGGTGGAAGTGTTAAAATCTGAAGCATGCTCTTATTGTCATGAAATGTGCTTCCCGTAGACTGAATACCCATTAGTGGTTAAAGCCCATTATGAGTTTCAGTAGAAAAGACTGGGTTTCGTATGCTTTTAGAGTTGTACTGTATAAGTGGAAATGTTTTCAAGATAATCTTCAGCAGATTCACACCTCAACTAAAAGTATAAATTTAAATTCACCCCCAGAGTTGTTGCCAAGGTTTATACAGGCCCACAAGGAGTTTAGAAAGCTGATGTCAAACTAGGTAAGGAATGCAAAGCACAGCTGTTTTGCAGTGAATTTTGAGGTGCTGGACTTCAGGATGAACCCTTATCAAACATCTTATCAAACACGATCTGTTGTAGGGGAGATTTGATCTAGGTGAAAAAAAAGAATCTTCTGTGCTGAGATGAAGCTCTGACACTAATCATCTTTTCATATCAGGTCGAAAACTATATCTGTCATTACTTTTTTTTTTTTTTTTTAGGCAAAAAATGTAGAATCTGATAATCAGTTTTTGACAGTGTCAAAAATGATGGAAAATTAGTATTGGTCAGTCCTGGAACTTTGGTAAAGATGTTTTGAAGATGCCAACACACTACCAATATGGAATTCATCCTAGCAATCCAAGCAAAGGCTGCCTACAGTTGTCTTGCATGCACCACATTAGATCTCTTCTAAGACAAATTTTGGAAATGATGCCATTTAGGTATAACTGTTGGGTGAGAACAGGCAGGATACAGCCTGAAGGTTGGATTGTATGGCATGTAGATGTGGATTGAAACCTGTGCAAAGAGGCAATGAACATCTGTATCTTCCACTCCTGAATGCTTTCATTGATAGGTTGGATTTATCCACGCTTTAAGAAAATATCATCACGGGCAATAAAGGTATCCTGCAAGCATGGAATTCAAACTACTTTGTTTCTTTATTAAAGCAAGCATGATATCTTGTTATCAAGGTAAAAAATAATTTACTTTTGAGGGTCACAAAATCACAGAATGAGATGAGAGTCTTGCTATTAACCTTACTGGAATCACAATTTTACCATGATTTTTTCTGACTCTTAAAAATCCCGAAAGGATCTTGACAAGTTAAGGTTTTCAGGTTCCAATTTTAGAACTCCCAAGTTAAAGCCCAAATTCAGCTTCAGCGTAGGATTTCTCACACTTCTGTTTTGCAGGAAGAAGTGTTTGAATAGATGGTTGAGGTGCTACTCTAATAACTCCTGGAAAAGGTCCAATCATAAATGTCATTATTTATAATACAAAGTCATAACAACTTTTACAGCTTCGTTTATCAGGTAAAATCTCACACTTTCTCATGTGTGATTGGTTTGAAATTCCTGTCTTTGATAATGGCTCTCTGAAAAGCTATAAACCTTTCCTGTTAATAAATATGCTAGATTGCCTTGGTCTTATCCAAATATTTACTTCTTGTAAGTCTATGTAATTGTACATCGCAGAAGCATTAAAAAATAATTCCTGTAAGTATTCAACTTCACAGGATGTTTATCTGTCTCTCATTTATGCTGTATGCTGCATTGGCTCAAATATTTGTTTTTAAAAAAATGTTTGTTTGTTTGTTGTTTTTTTTTCTATGAGGTTGTATCTTATACTCTAATGTAGAGCAGTAGTAGTTTCCTAAATATATTGACAATTAATACATACAGCTATTACACAAATAACATTAAATGCTTCATAGTCTCTGAAACCCAGAATATATTTACAGTTACTTAAAAGTAACCAAGTCCCTAAAGATTGCGCTTTCTGGTTAAAATATTCATTTGCATTAAAGAACTGTTTATATAGTACCAACATCATGTTTTTGAATAGAAGAAGTTAAGAATATTTAAGATATTGGTCTCCAAATGACCACATTTATACTAACACATTCACACAATGCAACATAGATAGTCCTCTTTCTATGCTGTTTTAATGTCTTAATGTTTTTCATGTTTGTTTTTTTTTTTTTTTTCTTTTAGGTTCGTAATTCTTTGTTCATTTATTTCTTAAATGTTTTCTTAATGTTTTTCACTTTTTAGTGGGGACATGAAAAAGCTGAAGATAGGCTTTTTACCTAGGGCCTGTAGCAACCGGATGAGGAGTAATGGTTTTAAACTGGAAGAGGGGAGATTTAGATTAGATATTGGGATGAAATTCTTTGTAATGAGGGTGGTGAGGCACTGGAACAGGTTGCCCAGAGAAGCTGCGGCTGCCCCATCCCTGGTGGTGTGCAAGGCCAGTCTGGATGGGGCTTTGAGCAACCTAGGCTAGTGGAAAGCGCACATGGCAGGGGGCTTGACCAGATAATTTTTAAAAGTCCCTTCCAATCCAGACCATTCTGTGTTTCTCCGATTCATCTTTATTTTTTCAGTGCAAAAGGAAATAATGTACAATGTGCACACTTGTTCTATTGGACAACGCTGTTAGAAATTACCAAAAAAGTTAAAATAGAAAATGAATTATGTTACACTGTTCTGTTTACAATGGGACATGCCTTTCAAGAAATGTACTTGCGTCCTGTATCTACTGACATAAAGGGGATAAGTCCTGCTATTTTAATCAGACAAAAGAAATTAGCAACAATAAAATAGGCCAATTCAGGACTGGAAAATGGGAGTCTGATAAAGATACAGAGAAGAGATGTGTATGCTTTTCAGGTTTTTTTATAGATTTCCATACATGGGATGCAGAGACGGTAGGAAAGACCAGGGTGCTAAACGTGTATATGTGCCAGCATCTGTTTTGCCTTTACAGGATGTTTTATTCAGTGTAAAACAGGTGATTATAGTTATTATAAATACACATTAATATGTTTAGCACAAAAATACTGCATGAAAATGCCTCGCTTTTTACCCCTTCAACAGGAAAACCCCCCAAACTGGCGTGATTACAAACAAGGGCAGAATGACTTTTAGTATAATATGTATAAAGAAATACAGGCTGTGTGTTTATAGCTACTGTTATTATTGCACCACAGAAGTGTAGAGAAGGCCTCTGTGTCTGTCTCCAGAGAGCAAGGTTTTTTCTCGAAACCACTATCTGTTTCCTAACAAAAGAAAGATGATGATAGAAATAAAAAGAAAAAGACTATCCTCCTCGTTTTAGATATGAAATGAGGCACAAGTAGACCTTGAACTACCCAATCTCACAGTGGCAGCCTGAGGCACAGCTGGGAAAAGCAGTTTTAGACTTTGTCCTGTGTTACTTATTTGCCTCATCAGCTGAAGCCTCAGGGTTCCCCCAAGGGAACCTGAAATTATCAGTAGCACCACAAAACCTCTGTGTATAATTCTAAGATCCATGCAAGCCAATTGGCAGCATTAACCCAGTTAAAGTCATTTTCTACTTGATAATTTTCCCCAATAGCTAGTTATACAAGCTATTTCTGTGTACTTGATTACACCAATTAATGCTGGTTCATACTTTTTTATTGCACAGCTGAAACCTATCAAACTATGTAATGTATGTGGGTCGGGGCAATCCCAAGCACAAATACAGACTGGGCAGAGAATGGGTTGAGAGCAGCCCTGAGGAGAAGGATTTAGGGGTCTTGGTGGATTAGAAGCTCAACATGAGCTGGCAATGTGCACTCACAGCCCAGAAAGCCACCCGCATTCTGGACTGCCTCAAAAAAAATGTGGCCAGCAGAGTGAAGGAGTGGATTCTGCCCCTCTAGTCCATTTCGATGAGACCCCATCTTCAGTGCTGCTTCTAGGTCTGGAGTTCCCAGCATAAGAAGGACATGGACCTTTCGGAGCGGGTCTGGAGGAGGGCCCTGAAGATGATAGGAAGGCTGGAGCACTGTGTGCTCTCTACTGGGAGGACAGGTTGAGAAAGTTGGGGTTGCTGAGCCTGGAAAACAGAAGGCTCTGGAGACACCTTATAGCAGGCTTCCAGTACCTAAAGGAGCTACAGGAGAGATGGGGAAGAACTCTTTATCAGGGATTGGAGCAATAGGATGAGGGGTAAAAGTTTTAAATTGGAAGAGGGGAGATTTAGATTAGATATCAGGAAGAAATTATTTCCTTTGAAGGTGGTGAGACACTGGAACAGGCTGTCCAGAGAAGTTGTGGATACCCCATCCCTGGAAATGTTCAAGGCCACATTGGATGGGGCTTTGAGCAACCTGGTCTAGTAGAAGGTGTCCCGGCCCACAGCAGAGGAACTAGATGATCCTTAAAGTCCCTTCCAACCCATGGTTCTATGAACGTGAGAAAGGCTTTTGATGTGATCTCCTATGCTTCCAACTCCAACCGTTCTATAATTCTTTGACACACTGACTTCTTGAAACTTTTAGCTCAGTGATCACACAGAAAGAATGTTTTACCTTCAGCCAGATTAGTTCTCAAATCTAGCTAAGATCAGCAGAGCCTGCAAAAGTTTCCACAACCTTAAAGAGGCCAGGAACACTTGGCCAACAAGCAACAAGGCTGAACAAATGCCCCAGACCCAGTGTCAACCTATGTTTAAATTGCCTTCCATTGGTTTGACTTCAGCTCAATATCACAAAAGAAGAAAAAAAGAGAGTGAATTATATCAAAAATGGAATTAAAATGCTCATTTTAACCCTTCATCAAAAGGAAACAGGGGCCTTGTCTGTCACTTGCAAGACAAAGGAGCTAGACTTCTGCTTCAGCTCTGATCTCATTCCTATCCCATTCCACTAAAGTGCAGCAGGCACTTGGCACTGTTCTGGCCTTAAAGGAATTGAGGTTAAGCTGGGGAGATCCAAACTGCATCCAAATATAACAATTTACTCCAAGGAGTTGACAACCAACAGGGAGCAGACAAACTCCATGGGCTGCAGAAGAACGCAAGACATAGCAGTCTATGACTTTGCACTCCTTGACCTCTATCTTTGCTTTTTGGAAGGTTCTTCTGCACAAATGAAGTTGTTTTCTCTCATTTCACCCATATTGATTTGCTTTGCTTAATGCTTCCTTGTACAGCTTTTGTAATGTGATCGTTCAATTTGCATTCCAATTGTCCAGTTTAACTGTGGTAAGGGGAGATTTCGCAAAAAGCACTGAGCAGTACAAAAACTCAATTAGTCATGAGGTTGGTCTTAGTGCTTCATTTTTCTGGGTAATGAGTAGATTATCATAAGTGCCATGTTAGTATTGATTTTTCTTTCCAATTGATGTTTGTAGTTTTGTTTTTTAAATTTGGGTGTGTGTGTGATTGTGAATAGTGTGTTTCTAAACACTGTTCCACTCTTTAAAATCCTTAAATGTTCCCTGAATCAATTTAAAAAGGAGTAGCCACAGCTACCAGTACTTAAAATCCCTTCCAATCTTGTCTTTGTTAACTACAATAAGATTCATCTAGTCCTGCTCAAATTAAAGTCAGCTTCATAAAAATTCAGGTACAGTAAGCTGTCTTAGTGGTTTCTAACAACATTTCTGTTAGGAACATCAGCCGCCCTTTTTAGGGGGGATAGTGTATTTGCAACTATAGGGTCAGAGTATCTCATGTTTTATACAATATCAGTGATTTGAAAAATCATCACTTGTTAAATAAAAACTATTAACATGTTTATATTGGATGGATATTTTGAATGTGTATTTTATGAGTGTAGGTGCTGCTTAGGTGCTGCTTGTTAAATTTGCTGTGATGCGTTTCCAGGATGCCCTGAAATTAGGGGAGAGTAAATCTACCTATTTCCCAATGCTGCACTGAAGCTATTACTTTTGCACTGTTAGCATCTGTCACAAATATTCCGAGAGGACATTTTTTGTTGTCTGTAGAAAATAACGGAAAAAGAACTGCTGTCATACCTTCATGTTGTCCATGATTCCTTACAACTGGGTTTTTTGCTATTTTGAGCTTTGCTTGGGTTTTTCTTTTGTTAGTTTGTTTGATTTTTTAGAATAGAGACCTCCAGAAAACTATGCTAACTGAACCTGCTTTTGCGTGTTGAAAGGGAGTCAAACTCCTGTGACTATGACTTGGCAGAAGTAACCTTCAAAAAGATGGTGGTCACTTTGAGACACTTGCCAGAAAAATGTTGCTAAAGAAATGGTGTTCATTGAAAAACTGTCCAGATCAAGGAGGTGCAGCTTAAGTTGTATGCGTAGGGAAGGCATTATATATAATTTCTTTCCTTATAAGTGACAGAACAAAGCTACATTGTGCCATTGTTTCAAGACATTAGTGATGGAATGGTGTCTTAAAATTACACAAATGATAAAACTTTTTTTTTTTTTTCCTGAACATCTTACTATTTCAACATTTTTATAATAGTAAGTGTTACTACTATTCTGCTGCTGTTGGTTATGCATTAACTGCTAAGTTAACAAGGATTGAAGAATGGCTACCGTCCTAGAGGCTAAGTAGCTTCTTCTATAGTGTCTAGTGTTTGGCTTGTCTCCACTCTGGATCCCATATAGTTCTTGTTCAAAAATGCAATTACTATTTTAAGGTTTTAATTTACATTGTCTGAAATTACATAGATAGTTTTTGCGTAGAATGAAGGTGGGGCAGTTGCATGACCTGACATGTAACGCGGCCAGTTGGAGGTTGAAGGTGCACAGATTCCTTGACTGCTGAAGCATAACAGGAGGATGCAAAGTTGATTCAGGCTCGTATATGCTGCCTACGGTAATGGCCTATGGGCTGGCTGTGTGTTTTCCCCATCACCCTGCTTGCATGCATAAGGAGAAAACTTGGGCAAAACCTATGCCAGGAGGCATGCCAACCGTCACTCATTGTGAAGAGTTGGTGGTCCAGCCCCTGAGCTAACTCCCTCACCCCATTTAGCAGTGTAGACATAGACATTTCCCCTTTTTTTATTCGTTTATACAATATCTGTCTTTATTTCACTGTTTTACTGCTATTACCAGGAGCACCTGAGATACTAGTTTAAGTTTTTAGTTCAAGATACAGTAAAAAGTTTTCAAAAATTCTGCTTTGTTGTATACAAAATATGTATATTCATGGGGTTCACCTGTTTGGGAACCCATAGCTTCTCTTGTGAGTTACATAGATTTTATTGGTTTTTAATTAGAAATCTGTGTTTATAGTACAAAAATTTTCCTCCTCCTTTTCTCTTCCTTTATGTTCTGTGATTATTCTCTAAACCCAACAAGTGATTAAAGAATTATGCAATAATTTTTTTTAAGGTAAGATATATAGTGAGCATCCTGAGTTGATTTTAGCTAACCAGTTTGTAGACTACTCGGTGGTTTAGCATCATATAAGTCAGAAAGTATCTTTTAGAGAGTTTTAATTATATACAATATTCTGTGAATTTGGCTATTTTATAGCACTCTTTCCATAAATGAACTAACAGAAAAATGGGGATATCTTGTTTAGACAGGTATGGTAGTTCTCAGCTCCATAGTGGCTGTCAGCCAAGATATCTGTTTTACTAGTGAGTAAAGAGATATTTCACTGCAAGCTAACTCATTGTAATCTTTCTTTCCAGTTGTGTTAATTTGCAAGCATCAAAAATAATGTTGTTTTTTATGTCTGTGTAGTAGCTATCATAATCACTGTAACGTGATTAGCTTCTCTAAGCAGTACTGTAATTTGAACAAAGGAAAGGAAGACGGGGAATTAATTAATCAAATAGCTGATAAAAGACCTACTGTGGTCATTTAGTCTAACTTCCTATGTAGTATCTATTTTAGCTGAATTGTACCTTGCTTTTATATTTAGTTCCCAGGTACTGGAACAACATTGTTATAGAATTTTTATTCCAGATAATGCACATTTCCTTTTAGGTTCTATCCCCTTAATTTTGACTTCTGGCTGTAACTTTAAAGACTGAGCTCTTTAAATATTTCAATTGGTTCATTTTACCTCAAACCACGACATTCTTACCACCTATGATGAATAATTCCGTAATTTCATTTGTTTCCCTAACAATGCCTTAGCAGTGAAATATTCTCAATCTGAAACCTCTGGTCAAATATTTGAGTCTAAAAAGTGCTTTGCGTAATGAAAATAGTTAAAGCCTAACATGCAGTTAGAGAATTAATTGAGAAATTAATTTTCACTCCTAACAAAAGAAGAAAAGCTAGATTTGTTATCAGTTCTGTTACCAAACTTTAAAAAAGTCAAAAACTAAATGCTTTAAATTCATACCTCCTGCTCTTGTGGTTGCATTTTGATTCAGAGAAAAATAAAACTTAAAAATGAAGCAGTTTAGGTAGGTTAGTTGTTCACCTGCTGGGGTAGGAAATTACTTTGTCAAACAGTTTCTGGGTAAGGACTTGCAAAGATTACATCTATCATTGACTTTTTTATTTAGCTCTTGATCTCTTCTTTGATGCAGGATGATAATCCCTGTTTAAAGGGAAATAATGGTAATTAAAGGTGAATACAGAGCAGAGGTGCCCGTGTTTTGGTGTATGTATTTTGCATAAAATACAATTTTACAAATTAAAGCTAGAAGAATTATTTCCAGAAAAGCACTTTATTTCATAATCATACCTCTTTTTTTTTTTTTACCCCATTATGTATGAATGGATAAATTTTCAGAATTATTTTAATTCTGTATCATTCGTCTTGTATTATGCTTATTTCATGTTCAGGATACTCTAATGACTATAGAAAAGTGTACCTAGTAAGCCAACACAGCTGTGGTTAAAGATGTGAACAAGTAAGATTCCTTTAATATTTCCTGTTTATAATCTATTAATTGAAATACTTACAGTTTATGTGAAAACTGAATTTGTTAATACTGACCAACCAGAAAGGCCAAATAAGATATTTCTGCTCACTGAGTGGATGGTTCTTGCAGTTAACATAGGTAAAGCTTGAAGGAGTACAAGAGGGTATGAATTGTAACAAAAAAATGAAAAGGAAAAGTGCTGGATAGCAATGTTCGTCTATGACCTGCAAAAGTGCACAAGAACTTCCATATAAAATACTCCAGTAAATACCTTCTAATGATTTTAATCCTTTTTTTTTATAACAACGAAGTAGCATTCCACAGTTTTGTAGGGTTTTTTAAAGAGTTACACAGAAGGAATATGAGCTCTGTTGAATTTTTCAGCCGCTCAGCAGAAGACTTAGAAGTCCTATGGTTTTTCATCATAGCTGGATTTAATATGATTAAATTTTCATTAGGTAGATTTTGGGGCAGCTACTGTAAGAGAATACATGAAAGACATGAATGGTTAATATTTTAGGTGAGCATGTACACATTAAGACACACATCTAGGAATATCAATATATACATGTATATATATATATGTATATATTCACCTACAAATTATAGACACACAATTTCAGAATCTGTCCATCTTTCAGACTGGATCAGGTTATTTTTATCTTAGTAAAATGTCCTGATGACCTGTCTTTATTGCCTACTCCGTATCTCTGATAAAGACACTAAACACAAGGGGCCACTGTGGTACTTTACTTATCACTGGTCTCCAGATTGGGGTTGACCATTAACCAGTATCCAGTGAGTGTAATTATTCAGCCCACTTTTGCTCACTAGTTATCCACCCATCCACATCCCTGGATTGTCTTTTTGGCCTCTTTTGCAGATGGGTGCAACATCTATTCTATTTGGACATCTTTCTCCAGGTTTTGAGGACCTTCCCTGATCTCCATGACTTTTCAAAGATGATAAAGAGAGGCCTTGCAGGTACATCAGCCAGCTTTCTCAACACCTCTCAGCCCATTGGGTCTTGTTGATTTGTATGAGTTGAGTTCTCTCAGTTCTTACTTCAATCCTCATCTGTTGCTGGTAATTCACCTGTGACCTGTTCCTCAAAGCAGAGAGGTCTGGGAGAAGTCACTGGTGAGGATCAGGTCCCCACCTGGCATAAGTTACTTGATGTTTACAGGGACTTTCCACCGTCTCTTCATATGTCATGATTATTAACTCATGTGTAATATTTAACATATTGTCAGGTAAAAAGAAATTGTCTCCTTTGATCCCGCCCCCTCCATCTCCGCATTATCAGTATTTGTAAAGCAACATAAATCTCCTCTTTAAAATTTAACATTTACTGTTAAAATTCAGTATTTTACAGCAAGGAGAAATCCCTGTTTTGATGACTGGTTTCTTTGAATTTTTCATGTAACTGACTGATAGAATAACTCACCTAGTGGATTCTAAGCTAAATTGGAATTCATTACCATTGTTTGTAGGATTAGGCTTAGAGAAATAAAAGAAGAAAACAGGTTTCTGTTTTAGGTGGGTGTTTTTTTTCTACTTTAACAAAGTAAATCCTCATCAGAACCTTGCTGTTAGTGATTGCCAATTACCTGCAACTGCAGGAGCACTAGTAAAGCATTGCCTTAATTAGGGAGGCCTAAAAATGCCCTTGAGAGCTAAGCAAGCATAAATGTAGCTGAAAGGTTTTGTTTCTACTTGATGGGTATCAAATTTTGTGCAGGAACCACTGATAGGCATTCTTGGAAATTGCTTCACTGAGCTGCTGTGAGTGTGCTGTT
Organism: Pedionomus torquatus; assembly: GCA_013398155.1. NCBI lineage: Eukaryota > Metazoa > Chordata > Aves > Charadriiformes > Pedionomidae > Pedionomus > Pedionomus torquatus. The sequence continues at coordinate 145,667 of VZRU01006243.1, forward strand.
ATTTAAATTAGGTGAATTCATGATCTTGATGTTAAGATTTTTATTTTTTTTTTAATACTGCTTTCTTAAAATACTGTTTTTGTAATCACAGGCAGAGAGGCAACACCTCTTCATTGAGAATGATTTTCTGTAGTGTGTTTGCTAACTTTCGAAAATAAGCAAAGGCAATTTCACCTAATACATGGTAAAAGAGAAAAGCGAAAAGAGTCAACTTCAGTATAAAATGAATGAAACTACTCTGACTGGTATTAAAAACTGAAACCGTTAGCATTGTAGACATAGCCGGTTTTAAGGCCAGTATTTCACTGTTATAGATCTTGTGATGAAGTTTTTGCATTTTACTTCTCTATCTTTGTGTAATGGTTGAGCTTTAAGTGTGAAGTTATGGTTACATGAAATCTAGTCAAGTCTTTTTAATGTTATGTTTGCAGTACTGTAAGACAGGAAACTTTGCTTGTTCTAGTTTACCAAGGGATTAAATTATGAAATTAACAAATTTCCCAACATGAAAACACCTTTGAATTTCACCTTTTGTTATCACTGTAAGATATGCAGTGAAGTCCCATTTAATAGTGTTGGTAAAAGATACTGATTCTTTGATAAGCATTTAAGACAGCTGCTCCTTGCTTATTTTCTGAATTTAATTGTTTTGTGGCTGATAGAAAATTTATACTAGAACGTTTCTTGTAGTCGAGATTCAAAAGGTCTACTTCTCCTATACATACTCTTCAATACATTATAGAACCCTGCTTGCATTATGTTGGTAGAACAGTGGTTAAAACATAGATGACTTAAGAGAAACAAGAGCCGTGGGGGGTGGCGTTTGTTTGGAGTGTTTTTGAATTTCGAGATTTTATTTTCATTCAAAAGTGGATCAAATGTTCACAAAGCATAAAAAAAAAAAAATTAAAAAAAAATCAGTATACATATATCCAGATACCATGCAGTGTTCAGTCATTAATTTTCAATTTGTGACAAAATTATGCTGGAGGTGATAGTTGTTTCTGCATGTGTAAGCAGCATGTGACTCCAGGTGGAGTGGAGTAAACTGGATGAAAGCAGTGCCTTACTTGCTAGGTCCTAAAATAAATGTCTCTGAATTTAAATCCAGAATCTTATAAAGGTGTCCAAGAAAAAAAAAAAAAATTGAAGAGAAATATCTGCACAAAGTGATTCCATTTCATTAAAACAGAGTATGCCGCCATAATTTTGTTTTAAATTAACTCATAACAAAAAAAAACACCCTACCTGGGCCCTTTTCCCAATATTTCTATGGTTTTTTTCTGCATGAGTTGTGGTAAATAGCTATGGACCAGATTACTGCTGCTGCTTTTCAAGGAGGGAGGACGAATTACAAGCTTTTTGTTCTCTCACATAGTATAATATAGGTTAATTTTATATTGGTGGGTCACCTGAGCAACCAGGCTTTAGCTCTTGTACTAACCATATCTGAAAGAAGAAATGTTGATAAGAATAGCAATGTCTGGATGCCTTTTCTTCGTTTCTGGGAGAGAAGAGGATTATCTTGAGAGAATTTTGTAATTCATAGTTCTGGATTTTTTTCTTTTGAAATTATTTTGTAAGTAGACATTTCTTATCGAAATAGTTATGAGGGTTTTCTCACACACAGTTGAATGTCAGAAAACCAATTTTCTTTAGAAATGACAATGACAGGGAATATTTCCAGAATAAAATTTTCAAACTGATTATTTGGATGAAGCTTCAGTTTTAAACAAACCTTTTCATAACAATAGTAGTGGTATATTTTCATAGCTCTTGGACTGTGTGACTTTTTTTTACTTTTTTTTTTTGTCTATTTACCTTGTAACAATCTAAAATTTTCTTGAAATTGGGCACAAGGATGAAAAAAATCATGTGGCCAAGACCTTTGTAGGCTTCATTTTTGTTCTCAGTTTTATGTTCTTTTTGTTCTATAGTACCCTTTCATTTTTCATACCTGCAGATTTGATTTGGACATTGTTGTTGAAAGTTCACTAAGACAGTGTTTCTGAGTTTCAAATGTTCCTATTTTCCAAAGAAGAAATCTGATTTTACTAGGCTTTTTGGAAAAAGGAAAGTTAAATTTCTTGAATTCTAGATTTGGTGGTACTTTCATGGCTTTACAGCTACTATGAGCAGCAGTGTTGTGAAGGCATAGAAAAATCAGTGTGTGGTCTGATTTTATTTGTTTGTTGGGGGTTTTTTTTTTGATTGTTTGTTTTGTTTTCCTTTATATGAATTACATTTTGTGGAGTATTGCTTTATGTAGTAGTCTATGGCTTGCAAGTAGCTGAAGAGTGGCAGAGTGGTGACCCTCTGGGTAAGAAGGAAGTCTGCTAGTGACCCTCCTAGGGCTTACTGATTTTGCAGGATGTGATGTTCTCAGGTGCAGCTCTTGTTCACTCTTATTTGTTGTCTTATTCTGCAAAAGGATTACATTTCAATATTTAAAATATCAGAATGATGTAAAATAGTAATCTTTTCGTAACAATGAACTTTGGAAAGTGAAGCTGGGATGAATCGAAGCTGTAAAAGTGAGGACTTCTGGTACAAATTGCTCAAGTGAAGAATAGGTATATGGGCTTGGTGTTAGTTTTGCATAATGCAATTGAATGTAATCAGGAAATGTTCACACTGAGTATTTAATTAGACTCTAGGTGATCAATCTTGGTAGGGACTTTGCTAATTATCAAGTGGCTGAGTCACTGAGAAAGTCAAAGTAATGTTTCAGGGGACTGCATTTCACTAAGGAGTTTGGATGTGAGGAGAAGTGTTTGAGAAGGTAAATGTTAAAGAATGTGGATGGAATAGGAGAAGGTTTAATAAATGGTTTAAAGGTAATAATGATCCCTTCCTGGGTAGCCAGAATAATGGATGGAGGTATAGATGTATGAGACTGAAACTGTCGCCTACAGCAATCTGTATAAACTATAATTGATCATCGAAGAAGAGAGCCTACTTCCCAGAATTATAGAATGATACGGGGTTGGGAGGGACCTCTGGAGATCATCTAGTCCAAGTATGTAAAGGTTAAAAACAAGCATGCCACTTAATACAAGGGTGACTTGCAGTGAGCAAAAACAGTTAAGAGAAAAGCTCTAGCTCTTCTGAAGAGCCTATATTAGTTCTGAACTACAATGGTAGAAATAGTCGTAATTTTTTTCCCTCCTCTCTCTTGTGCACTTCACCCTGAAGTGTGAACTTTACAGACCCTTTTCACACCCTAAGCGTGACCTTTACAGACCTACCTAGGCTTATACAGAGCAAGAAAGCATGTGTAGACTTTATCCCAAACGCTGACTGCAAGAAGAAGTGGAAAAAAGACTTCAAAATCGGCACCTGTGTGTCTCATCTGTTTCCCTCTCTACCCAAAGATCTGTGGAATTCCTTTAAATTGTGCTCTCTTTCTATATGGCTTCTGTTTATGCTTTGCATTTCCCCACCGTTGCAGCATTTTCTAATTCGGTATTTATAGCATCTGAGACACATAAAATAGTGAATTAGGCCATGTTTCCTTGGAGCTGTGTGTTCTGTGACTCTGGAAAAAAACTTCCCATCCATTGAACTCTGCTCCTGATCAATTACTGTGGTCCTGAACACCCCATCTAATTTTTTTTAATTTATTTTTTTATTTTACTGAATCCTTCCTTCATTCCCTCAAATACAAAATTGTCGTTCCTTCTTGTATAAAACTGTTATTCCTTGCATCAGGTTACCACCTTGCCACTGCGCCTGCCTGTGAACATAGAAATAGCAGTAACTTGATTTCAGTAGCAGTGCCATTAGCTCTCAGTTTATTAATTAGCAATTTACTTGGCACATGATCACATTTTAACTTAACTTGCATATGAATAACTGCCAATTGTCCTGCAGTTCAGCAGCGAGTGCAGCCCGTACCCTCTGGTAGGAGCGCTTCTGCTACAGCGTGTAGAAAACAAGGGGCTGATGCCAAATAGCATAGAGACTTCAGGGCTTGTTGTTAAAGTATGCTTAGTGACTAGATTTGTTTATTTGAATATTTAAATTAATGTACCTAAAACAGCTATGTATGAATAATTCTGTGTATGTAAATTTAAGTTTTTACTAACATATTATTCTGTTACTCATTTCTTGCAGTTACATTCATTATTCAATGCCTATGATTTATTAGATCATGAGCTTTATGTTATAGATAGCAGTTGGTTTTATTTTCTCTTGGTACAACTCTAAGCACAGTTGGATCTTTACCAGGTAAAGTGTTAGACACTGTTGTAACACAAGCAATAAATCAAATGCCATATATTACTGGAAGAAGTAAAATTAGTTTTGAAGCATTTAGGCAAACAGTCTGGTTTTAGCAGTCCATGCTTAGACATATATTCTTCTGCTCTCAGAATACTGAAACTATTACTTGAAGTATTTTAATTGGTATCTGAAGACTTTTATATATATACTTTTTTTTTTTTTTTTTTTTTTTTTTCCTTAAAGGCACAAATAGTAAACATTTGCTTAGGAGATTAAGGTAATTGTATTATTTTTTTCTGTTCTTACTGAAATTATAGTTTCGGTGGAATGTGTAATTTAACTTCAGTGGCTGCCTTCAGAAACAGAGGTCTTACCCTTTTAGCTCTACACTGAAGACACAGTCAGGTACTCTGCACAGCAAAAATAAATCAGTGTGTTCACAATCCACAGCTATTCTGTGTACTTTGTGCTTGAAAGAAAAATATTTTCACAGAGCCACGAGTGAGATGCTATTTTTCTAAAAACTTTTTTCTTTCTTTGAATGATTCCTGCATGACTTAATCTCCTTACTGCCTTCCCTCATCAGTTATTATTTTACAAGGATGATTAGTTTAATCCTCAGTTGCTTCAGTGGTCACAGTGCAATAGAGACTGTGCATCCAGGTATATTGTACTAAGAGTTACAAAGTGCTGGTGGGGATGGATATTGTGATTCCTGAACCAAGAACTGCCTGTGAGTTGTGTAAGCTCTAGCATGGAGTGTTTAATTGACAACATAGACAGATATTTCATGTGGGTCTTGGTTTGGTGGTTGTTTGGCGTTTTCATTTGTTAGTTTGTTTGTTTATTCTTTTTATTCATTTATTCTAAGTTATAATATCTCAGGTATGTCAGATACAAATTCGAAAAAACTACAGGAAATTCTTAGAACAAAACTCTGTCAAGAATCATTAAACAGCACAATATCTCCTGTAGCTCAGAAAGTACCATTATCTTCTTGTCTGCTGTTCCACTCCCTGCTGTCCTAACCGCCCCGGTGGTCAGCCAAATTATTCTCCCATTCGGGTGAGGTTTTTTATGTTTTCTGTGAGGGGCATGTGAAAACAGTTGCCAAGCATCATTTGGTCAAAGCTCCAGTTGTGTTTTCCAGTGTCATCTTGGATGATGAGAAAAAAAATCAAGTTAAGGCGAAGGTAGCAGTCACTCAGGCAGAGTGACTTGTCTCTACCTGTCTCATCCAGGTGCTCAAGGATACTAGGTGGTTGTCAGCTATTTTTATTTTTATTTTTTTGAGATGATTTCCTCTATCTGTTGAAACTTCAAAATAATGAATCAGCTGAACAACGTATTTTGATTTCAAATGATAAGAAAGCAGAGGTAACCTATTTTAAGTGTGAACATTGCTCAATAGTAGTATACAACTACCTGAAAAATACACACTTTATTTCAATTTCTCTATATATACATATACAATCCACATTTCTCCTGAAAATAAGAAGTCTGTGCATTTCCTCTGATCAAACCCTTACACCAAACAATTAAGTAATTTCAACTTCGGCCTCAGGCATAGACTTCAGGGGTTGTTTCCAGATCTGGAAACTGGATCTGGATCCAGCACCTCCTCTCAGATAAACAGCAGTACAGGCACACAGAATATTTACTTCTCAAATATTTTGCTTGTCATTAATATTTAATATTCAAACAATCTGGCTCATTCTTCTCTCCCAGTACTGTTTAAATGGTGGGAGAGGAAAAAAAAATCACCCAAACAAATGGAAATCAGATGGTAAATTCTTAGTTAAATACGTGTGAAGTAGCTTGTTCTGCATTGATGCTTTTCAAGTTTTCACTGATTTTTTTCCCAGTCCAGGAATCAGTGCTTACTGGTAGCAGGTGAGAGTGTTGGTCAGATGCTTGAGGCATCTTACAGTGGAAGACAGAACTTCCAGAATGTCTCAGAGAAGGAGTGACAATTAAATATAGCAAAAATGTTATAGAAACAGAGTCTGTGGGACAAAATTGTTTGAAATGTAACCAATATATATATATAAAATTAATTATTAAAATGGATTTTCCACATCCAAATAATTGTGAGACCATAATGATGAAATTTATCTATATGCAAAGCAAAAGGCTTCCAATAACTCCTGTGGTGCCCTAACATGTGTTTTCTGTGAGAACTTGATCTTCCGAGATCTCGAAGGATTGTGTTAGGAAAAAACATGTTGATCTGTGACACATTCTGTCCTCTAGGCCTCTGCGTGATGGGTTATACCAGATTTGTTTGTGCCCAACTAGGCATTGCAGATGATCCATAACAACTAACAGGGAGCTGTTTTTTTCTGAATAAATATAGGCCATGGCAGCAATGGGATTTGGTGTTAACATACACCATTACAACAAGGTGTATTCCATCATTGTCCTTCATTTAGATCTAGCATGTTAAAACAAGATACTCTGTACTTTTTTTTAATGAGTGCAGTGGTCTTTAGTTCTCTGTGAGTTTCATCAGACTTAATGTAGCATTATATATGGCTATGGTAAAAACAAAATGCTCACTATTAACATGCACTTGCTTCTCAGTATCTTTTTTTTGCCTTCCACCACGTCCTGGTGTCGGGGGTAAATCACTTCCTCTGAATTTTGGAAGGGCTGCAAAATGTAATTTTATAAAGTTTAATTATGAAAAAGCTAAGCATTGAGATTATTTTCCTAGCTCTTTCCATGTCACAGTGACTAACATTTTTCTGAAGCTTATCAGGTGAACTCAAGAATAGAAAATATTTTCCCTTTGAAGTATTTTACTAAATAAGACTATAATTCTCTGTCACTGTCTGCAAAATCAATTTAGCCTTAACTTGCAGATGTCTGTCCCCTGCTAAGGAAAGCATACTTTTTGATTATATTTAATAAGTTATTTAATGAGAAATTTAAGCTGAATAGGATGAAATTGTTTTGTAATTGAAAGCACATTTATTGAGGTGAAATTTATTTAATTCCTTAAATTATTTAACTTTTTAATGTTTCATGAGGTGTACCCAATGTCGTGATCTCATATAATTGAAAATTAAACACTGTATTAACTGTGTAGAGACTATTTACAGGCCAGAGAGTCTCAGATAGGTACACTTAAAGTTTCAAACTCATATGTGCTTCTTTATTGTATGAGGGGCAAATTGTCTCGCAGAACTCTTCAATGTCAGGTAAAGGATAAAAGATTCCCAAGCTCTACATATGTAAAAAACAAGGAAGGATTTTAAGTCCTTCAGAGCTTTAAGTGGTTTTTTTAGTATATGAAGAAAAGATGGAAAAGATCCAAAGGCATCGTAGCATGTACTAAAGTTTTGCATTATGTAACTAACCATGGAAATTAAAAGTTATTGATAAAGTAACACTCCTGGCACTACTTCCATTATCTGAATAGTTTTATTCTTGTTAAGAATGAAAGCAAGCCAATTTTCTTCTAAAATGGGAAGCCTTTTATTTTCAGCTCACAGTTATTTTGGTGAAGGTAGTATTTGTCAGATGTACTACCTCTAATAAGACACATATCCTGAACTTCTGGAAAGTTGTGCTTGGTCAGATAAGAAACAAGAGTTTTGGAATTTATCAAGGAAGTCCTGAAATCCCAGAGAATGATTATTTCCCACTCAACCTACCTGTACCCAAATTTCTGCTGCAAATACACCATGAAGCTCTTCTCACTGCATCTTATAGATAAAACTTTGGAGAAATGGATGGCATGAAGTAGTTTCCTTATGAAGAATGGCTCTCTAACTTGTAAGAAGAGCTAAGAAACTATAAAATTAGGGGTGGAAACATAAAACAGATTACTTAAAATGACTTTTAAAAATATCCAAACCGTGTTTGCACCTGGGCAAATGCATAAATAGGCTAAAGAAAGCCTTAAAACAACTAATAGATGATACACCCATCAGAGATCATCAAACACAGTGATCAAGGTCTCACTTCAGTCTTTAGAGACAGGAAAGTATCATTCTGTACTGGTGCTATTTTATTTTCCTAATCAAATGCTATTGACAGCTGGCAGGACAGGATGTGCTGCTGGACAGACTTGGGTCTGACTCCATGCAGCAGTTCTTGAGTTTTTGTAACTTATTGTAAGAATGTTATAATGCTAATCCTTTATTTCTGGATTGGATTTTTTTGAGCAGTTTCAGAACTTTTGGAGGTTCTATTTTGTTTCTTTTTTTTCTCATTATTTTGGCAAATGCATTTGGTTTTTTTTAAGCAGAACTCACTTGCTCCCATAACTGAATGTGTCCATTTTGATATTATTCAGAAATGTTTCTAGTATTTGGGTCACGTGTGTGCTTACCTTATTTTTTTCTAATAGAAACTTTTTGACTCTGTAACATACTGATCAGAGCGATACATACAGCCCACACAGCGCTTGCTGGTGCCCACCTTTCTCAGGGTCGTATCAGAAGGAAGTGGTGAACTGAGCAAATTACTCTGGTCACGTTAGTCTGCTCCTAACATAAATTTTCTGAGGTTTGCCAGAAAATGGTATCCAAGCACTTTCTACAACTCGCACCTCTTTGCACCTCCAAGGGAAGGTGGATCTCCTCTTTGTATAGAAAAAAATATATTTTTTTCTCCTCTTCCATGCGTGTGTGGGATAGTCTTGCTCTGTAAGCAGAGGAGTCCTTGTGTTCAGCCCTTCTCTGTGCTTGTAGGAATCTGTATGGGCCATTCACTTGGACATATTGGAGATCATTGGGCCGTGCGGAGATCACATCTTTATTTTAGCTGTTATGATGCCTCATTTTTACCTATTGGGGCGTGAGATAACGGGATGCGAGACAGTGTCAGAACAGGATTCTGCCCTCCAGGGTATCTCGTGTCACACGCCCTTCACATACAGAAATACCAGGTTTTTGAGTGATGTGATCTTTCACTTCAATCCCTGGCATAAGAAAGTAAAACTAACACTTAAGAATAAAAAGTGTCAAAATGTTGGGAGGGACCTTTAAAAGCTCCTAATTTTTATTTTTTTATTTTTTTTTTTTTTATGTGAAGGAGCATTCTAAAATGTCACATTTCTATTAGGCTATGGATGCCTGGTTTCAGTCCATCTTTTTTCTACCTATCCATGCATGTGGGTTTACATATAGGTAGATTCTGTTATGAATTATGATAGGCATTTAACTTTAAAAAACACCCCAAAATTTTGGAAACAAGTTTAAATATCAGTGTTCATGTTTTCCAAGCTTCAGGCAAGTTACAATGGTGTAATCCAAACAGAACATAATGTAATTGCTTTCCAGCTCAAAAATAATTTATCTCATGTTTTACAGTGTATCATTTTCTCAAAGCAGTGGAAGAACACTGCAAAATTTTTAATTAAAGATTCTTTTTATATCTGAAACTTTTCCTGTCATGACAACTTTGGCAAATATTATTATTATTCTCCTTTAGAGAAGACAGAATAAAAGGGCAAATACTGTGTTAGTTTCTTACAGTAGCTTCAATGTAGAGACTTTTATTTTGGTTTTCCATAAGAGCTATGTTATGTGCCTACTTGGATATGCTTTTGAAATTTGCTGTTGTCCTCTCACTTGTTTGAGTCACCCCAGTAATCCCTGTACTCAGTCAAGCGTAGGTTCTTCTCCTGCTCCGGCAGGTCTTGTGCTGTGAGGAAAAGCTAAAAGAGGCTTGACAGTTACTTTCTGGCCAGGCTTTTAGTATTTATAACTGAGACATGCCTGGACACTTCTATTTCTGTAGATGAATGCATAAAGCTTTGTTACATCTTTGCTGCACGTACCCAAGCTACCCTTTGACCACAGGTTCTAAGAATATCCTTCCTTTGATGTTACTAGTATTTGAGACGAAATTTTACCAACATGTGCATCCTTCTTACAGCCTTTTCAATTGGATTACACACTGTTCGATAAAGTAGTATCAGTGATTAATGCATTTTAAGGTTTTTGATGTAATTTTATATTACCCTTTCTTATTCAATATAAAATGAAATATCAAGAGATACGTTTAAATGTTTAAAAACTGGCTTGTCTGTCCTGGAGCATAAATGGATGCCTTCATCTCTCAAGTGATTTCATAAACAATTTTTAGCTGGAATTGAGGCTAGAGATCATTATTGAAAAGTGAGACCTACACGCAGGACTTAATACTAACGTGGATGTATGACAAATATTGAGGATGATAAATTGCAGTACGTTATAAGACAGTATAGATCAAATATTCATATAGATGTTGTGTTAAAAAAAAAACATGACACCTCAACCAAAAACCAAAATGAAACCCAAACTTAAATGAAAGTTATTTAGGTAGAGTCAAAAGTCATTGACTGTGCAACAGGTTGAGGCATATTCTGTGGAAGGAATGCCTCTAAAAAAGAATTAAAAATCATAACATATAACCTGATGTAGTGGATCAAGAGACCTGCTATCCTGGGACATATTAAAAAAAAATAAAATTAAACCCAAATAAAAAAAAAAACAACCTACAACCCCTCAAAAAAAACCCCAAAACAAAACACCTCAACCCTCCAAAACCCAACAAAACTCCAAAATAAACAAATTGAAAACTTTACCCCTCACACGCACACAACTGACTTTGAGTTTGGTTCAGGGTTGATGCTCCAAGAGGACGAATAGGGAATTTCATACATTTCTTTCCCAAAAGCATAGCAATAAGTTGAAAAGAGCTTTAAGGCATAACTGTTCACATGTGTGGTGGTTTTAAAATAGCTTTAAAATGAAATACTTAAGAAGATAAATGTGTTCATCATATCAAGGTGGAGGCACTTCTTTGCTCTTTAGACGTACATCTCACTTATCAAAGGCTCTGAGATGAATCTACATCTCATCAAGAATGCTAATGCCATTAGAGGTCTTTATGCAAGGCTGCTGTGAGTTCTTTCAACAAGGTAAAAACCTGTTTATTCTTCCATAAATACACCGACTATGCTGTCCTTGGAAGTTTTACTTTTTGAGACATTAGTAATATGAATTCCCTGAGCTCTCAAACCGTGGGGAAAATCCTTTATTGCAAAAACCATTATTGTCTTTAACTGTTTTTACTGCCTCAATTGTCTCATGACTGCAACCCCACTAAAAACACCTCTACTGTCAGCCTAGGAAAATATTATCCCATGCCTTCAAGTAGAAAGGAGTAAATTTCTCCCAATCCCAGCTGCTGATGCCACTATTCAGCTGAAATCACAGCTAAAAATTCCCCGTGTTGTTGTCATTTGATAACTGGCGTAATTTAAGCACCTGTTTTATGTAACATGACTCCTTAAAATACCTAATACTGAATCATTAGATGTGTCATAGAAAGAGAATGTACAGCCATCATGTCATAGTGACTGCACTATTGGAGCCCTGTACTACTCTTTTTGCCGCCAAGTAAATCTCTGCAATAACATTCTATTCCTATAAAGATAGCTCATGATAAATTTATTTCCTGATTTGTTTCCCCCATCCCATGAAACCTGCTGGGTCATGTTATGTAGTGCTACCATTAGATTTTGTAGGATGCTTGGCTGCATTTATTCACCTCTGATTCAGCATCTGTTTGCATATTCTTGACTCTGCAGTTATTTCTAACTGGGAAATAAGGAGCATTTAGAAGTTGATTTTGAAATAAAAATGATTGCATATACTTAATAATGTGATAATATATAAGGTATGTAAGATAGAAGTGTAATCATTTATTTTATAGTTTTTGAATAAATTTGAGTTTCCTTTTATTCCTGGGATTTCTTGTTTAAAAATCTGATATCCTAGATTATAATTGCTGCTAGAGCTAAATGTTAATTACTAGATAGATTTTTATTTTTTTTTTTCCTGATTATGCTTCAGCTTATTTAAGGAGGAGAACATCCTCTAGAACTATTTAAACTTTAACCTGACACCTGGCCTAATGTACCAGCCAGACTGATTTTCATTTTTTGCAGTCTGTATCTATCATGGTTTGGAATGTCAAATAGCTTATGAAACCAATCATTTTTAATTAAAAAAATGTCATTTCTATATCTATGAAGAGAATTCTCATGCCTTGTCATTGGAAAATGGAAATTTGGAAATTTCCATTGGAAAATGCTTTTTTTTTGGTTTGTTTGTTGGTTTGGTTTGGTTTTTTTTTTTTGGTTTTTTTTTTTTTG
>VZRU01006243.1:158095-203129 GCA_013398155.1 Pedionomus torquatus
GGGGGGAGGTGTTAATTATTTTGTCTTGGCTATACTTGCATGCGTAGTGTGGTGTCCTGTTCACTGCAAAAGCTTCTACCACAGTTGGTGGTTATTCCTATTTGCTGTAAAGTGTACTCCAGAACTAGGTTTATAATGTTGTTCATAGATGACTGTAAATTGCAAATATCTAATCTTGATGCAAAGCACGTTGAATTACCTACTGAATAGGTGGCTTACTTTAAACTGAAGAGCACAAAGCACTTCTGGTAAATTCATATAATTTGATGGGCTTAAACAGGAAAGATACCCAACTGGAAGATTTATGACACTTTCAAATTTCAAAGGATATACATCAAAGGAGACTTTGTGTCCCTATTTTACATTTTAAGAGTTGAGTTGGCTTCACCCTATAAATAATTAATACCACTAAGAATTTAACATCTAAAATGATAAACAGCACTTGGCAGTAATAATGTATTGTTTTGGAGCTAAGAGCACATAATTCTAACAGCTGGACTTCAAAAGACATAGTAGTATAAATCGTATCATCTCTTGATTTATTATTATGGAAAAAATAAAAGATCAAGCTTTGGTTTCTCAACACACAGGTACTTCGGTGCTGTCAACCTTTTAAAAGGTAGAAGCTGCTTCAAACCTATCTTGCATGAGTGTGAGTCTTTCCACTGTTCAAAGCCTTCTCCAGGGACAGCAATGAGCTGCCTTGCTTTCTGTACTGGCAGTGGCCAGTACTGGGCTTGGAAGTATTTCAGAAAGTCTGCTAGTGAATGCTCAGTTACTGAAATCCTAAATGACTTTCCACCTCCACTTACAAGTGTTTGCTATTTAATGATGGGCTTATATTTGGAATCACAGGGATTTAATGTTGGGTTGTGGCCTGAAGTTCTACAATTGAGTTGTGTAGATAGTTGGGGGAGGTGGGTGGTGGTTTGGTTGTTTTGGGGGTTTTTTTTAGATTTTATTACTTTTTTCCCCATTCAACTTTTAATTTGACTTGTTCTCATCTCTTTCATTCTCACACTGTAAGTCAGCTATTTGTGGCACTCACTTTTTTTTTTTTCTGCTCTTCCCCTAGCTGTGTTTTATCTTTCTGCCATGTTCTACCTTATTCATGACATCTCTAAATTAAATAATTTTCCTTTTTTTTTCAAACTTGTTTTTTATCTATGAGGCACTCATTTCTTTATGCATTTTTGTTGCAATTCTACATCCTACAGGAAGCAGCACTTTTCAAAAGCTTATATCTCTTCTGTGGCAGTAAATATGTACACATACTCCCAATGGAGTTTTTTTTAGTTACAAAGACTCACAGGAATATTGGTAGAAGAGACCTCTGGAAGACCTCCGTCCCAGCCTACTGTCTCAAATGTCATGAGCCCCAGAGCAAATTCAGGTGGTGTCTGGGCAACTTCCAAGCAAGGATGGAGCTTCTAGTGTTTTTCAGCATCATGCTCACATGCTGTCCTCTTCTAGGAAAACAAATTCTCCTAATGTTCAGCCTGAAGCTTGTGGGCTGCAATCTGTGGCCATGAATCTTTGTTATATTGTCATTACTGAGACTCCACATCTTTGTAACTGCTCCCTGCGTGGTTAAAATCTGTGTGTATCTCCCCTCGGCCAACTCTTCGCCTTGCTAAACAGATCCAGTTCCCTCAACATCATCTTGTAAATCCCATGCTCTAGGATCCTGGCCATCTTAGGAGCTGGGCACAGGGGCTTTCATTGGTTTTGAACATCACTCTTGAGCAGGAGTGGTTGTGGATGCGGGACTGACCATTCTACATGTGGCTTCATCTGGACCAAGTAGAGGGAGCTAGAAATTTCCTTCAGTCTGCTGCTGCCTCTTCCTGTTACTACACCACGTGCAATTTGCTTTATCTCCACTGAGAGTGTGCTGTTGTCTCTTATTCAACCTGGCATCTGCTGTAACCTTCAGATGCTTTTCAGCAGGATTAGTACTCAGCTAGTTGTTTACCAAGCTGTACACATGCATGTTGTTATTCTTCCCAAATGCACAATTACATGTGTCTCAGTATAAACTATGAGATTTTTGTTGCCCGTGGCCTCACATTTCTGAAGGTCGCTCAGGACCGAAGCTCTGCTCTTCAGCGTTATCAGCTCCTGATTTATTATCCTTCCCATTTAGCATCATCTGCGGATTTGCTCTGGGTGTTTTCTGTCTCCTCATCCACATCTTGAACAAAATTATGAATACTGTAGGACTTAATGGTGCCTGGGGCGCTCTGCTTGGAACTGGCTACCTTCTGTATAGTAAACTCTTGCCTACTGCCCTACGTATCTAGTAGCCTGGCCTTTTTCTACCCAACTAGCTGTTTGTTCTTGCACTTCACCTCAGGCTCTACAGCAGAGCGAGGCAGGAGGTGGTGTCAAAAGCCTTTTCTAAACTAATGTTTGTCATTGTCTGCCCATATTAATGATTATTTAGATATTTTCTTTCATGTGCAATTAATTTATAATACCACTATATTAAGAATATTTCAGATTACTCCTCCTGAACTCAGGCTGTAATATATCTTGGTGGCTTGGGAGCTACCTTCAGTCAGGCGATGACTAGATGTGATCTAGTGAAGGATGTCCCTGCCCATGGGCTAGATGATCTCTAAAAGTCCATTTCAGTCCACACAATTTTATGATGCTGTGTCGGTGTCTGTTACTCAGATGGGAAATTGAACTTGTGCTTGTAAGAAAGTAAAGATACAATTTTATGTATATATATATTTTTAAAGCAAAGAGAAATGGTTAGAGGTTTGGACACATTTTCTAACTTTAACAAAAATTCATTTAATTTCTTTCAGTTTTGGGGTTTTTTTCACCTCTTACTGTCAAAGTGGATGCTATAATTACCAAACTATTTAGTTTGAGTAAAGGGACCTTTGGTTTTCCTGAAATCAGACTCTCAATTTCTAAGTAGCATCAGGCTTGGGTTAGTATTACCATGCTCCAAGCAGTGATGAACTATATGAACATTTTTTTTTTTACAGACATACTTTGAAGGTGGTTTTGACTGCACATTATTAGTTTTTCCATAGAAGGGCACATGATTTCTCAGTTTCAGTAAATAAAGCAAACATGCTCTTCTTTGGCCATGGTAAATATATGCGTGGTAGAATTTAATGTTTTATATAAGCATTTTAAAAAGTGAGTAGCAAAATAGATGAAACTCGGTGGGTAAAAGAAAATTTGGAGACAGCTGAATTCTAGAGCTGGAGGCAGCATGTACTGCAACAAAGAATTGACTGTGATCAAAGCCTTATTCTATAACTCACACATTTCCATGCAGAAATCTCTTGCTGACTTTGTGTGGGAACTTTGTACATGCAGGTCGTTGAATTTACTGTGCCGTTTCTTCAAGCATATACAAATCAGCAGTATTATTAGTCACACTGAAATTATTTTCTGCTCTTATTGTCTGCGTAAAGTGACTGAAGTGTTTTCCCAGGGAGATTGAAAATTGAATATAGCTCAGTATTCATGCTAATTGTCATGGAATGCTCCCTAAGTTATACAATTTTTATAGAATGCTCTATATTTTAAGATGCTATTAAACATCAATCAAAAATAATCTACCTCTAACAAAATTTTCAAAGCATGCAATAATATAGAAGAAAATATTATGATGGATTAAATAGAGAACTACTGTGCAACGTGTAGGGGTTTCTAATTATACTTGAAAGGAAGACAATATGTGTCTCATTTCTGGTACAGGTATAATTAAAGGCTATTTCACAACAACCCCTTCCCCCTTCATTCCTTACCTCCAGAAGTAATAAGAAGCAGCAAGAGGCCTTGTTTTTTCGAAACCCAGTAAATTCAATCTATATCAAGGTCATATATTTATTAGTAAATAAGAATGAAGAATGAAAAGCAGGTCAGATATACAGTAATAAGCAATGGGTCTCCTACGTTACAGCTCAATGGAAAGAGAGTTACAGGAGGGAAACAAAAGGATTGAGGGGTTGAAGGTTGCAGAGGTAAATAAGGGTGCAAAATAGAGATTTAAGGTGTCAAAATCCATCTTTTATACTAGTTTTTAGTCTCTAAGGAGCTATGTGGGTTTTTATTTGATAAAAATAATCACAATCATTATAGGGCCATTGACATATATTGTGCATTAGTTGATGAAATCAAATATCATGACTGCATGACATTAACTATATGTATATAAGTAAAATATATATTACTGATTCTAGGCATTGGCAGAGGTTTGGGAAAAAAACTTTTAATTCTACTACTCTAAATATCTTAAAAACTATCACCTTTTTGTTCCCCTATGATGCAAATATCTTAAGGACTTCCTTTTTTTTTTTTTTTAAATGCAGTATTTTAACACAATATACGAAAATAATTTTTTTTAATGTTCTTTTTAACTCCTAGTCATTAGACTTTTTTGAAACTGAGGGGTGTGTGGTGAGGAATGTAATGTATTTCTGCACTGCTTTGCAGCTAGTAGAGTTAGAAAACTTGGATTGAGATGAAAATTGTTTTACATGTGTTTTGTATTTATAAATACAGTATCATAGTGATGTGATAGTTACTATTTTAAAAAATATTTTATCTCATTTCAGTGAACCATTTTTGTGAACAGTGGGGTTATGCAGAGTATTACAGAGTTGGTAGGCAAATATTTTTTCTGCACTTTATTGTTCTTTTTGAGTTCACATGACTAAAGGAAGGGAGAGACAAAGTTCAGTTCTTACTCTGTGTGTGTATGTGTCAGTTTTATGTATAGTAATATTTAAAAAATTGTTGTATTAATCACTTCTAAAGTCACGCCTTCTCCCCTCCTCAGCTTTTCTAGTTAATCATTAGCATGTACTGTCATTAAAAAGCCATTAATTTTGACGTATACTGATGCCAATACACAATTAAATTAATTTAATAAAACAACATATAATCTATTTCAGACCTGTGTGATATATTTAGCCTGTGCCAAGGGGAATAATTAAACAGATGGACCTGCCAACAAATTTTAGTCATTTAAAGCTGGAAGCTCTATGATTTCCAATGTAGAAGAAAAAACCGTTTAACGTATTAGCATTCTTTTTTTGTTACTCTTGCTTTGATCACGTTGCTTACATGTGTAATAATAGACTCTAATCTCTGAATAGTAGTGCATACATTTCATCTCAGAATCTGAAGAAATAAGAGGACATAAGATTTTTCTTTTTTGAGAAATGTGGTAAAAGAGCGCATGTTAGAGATTAATAGGCAAAAGAGCAGAGAGGATTCTGTTGATTTGTTGTTTATTTTAATGTAGGGTTTTTTTGTTGTTGTTGTTTGGGGTTTTTTTAACTACACGTTAATATTTTGTTTGTGGGTTAGTTTGGGATTGTTTGCCTTTTTGTCTCCTTCTAATATGGTTCAGTGGCAACATTAGTTCATGACATAATTGTTAAATAGCTTCATGATATGAACTGCAGGTTCTTGGATAGCAAGAAAATTTGTTTGTAATGTAGGACACTTCAGCCAATACAGATTGTCTTCCTAGAGAATGGGTGCTCTATTAGAGATACTTGACATTCTGTGACTACATCTGTTGCAGCTATGCTAGCTCATGAAAAATGCAATTAAAATCTGGAAATACATTCTGGAAAGAGTGAATGGGGTTTGCCCTTCTAAAATTATCTAAGTTCTTGATATAACTGAGTTCTTTAAGATCTTTATGGAAATGAAGATCAGGAGCTTGGAGAAAACCTATTTTTGTTGTGAGACT
Source organism: Pedionomus torquatus (assembly GCA_013398155.1). Taxonomy (NCBI): domain Eukaryota; kingdom Metazoa; phylum Chordata; class Aves; order Charadriiformes; family Pedionomidae; genus Pedionomus; species Pedionomus torquatus. Next base: position 163,830 of record VZRU01006243.1, read on the forward strand.
TTGGGGTCAACACCATATTTTTCTTCTTCTTCTCATTGTTGCCTAAATTGTTTACGCTGAAGAAGGGGAGTAATGTTGTTCTGAATGTTTGCAAACTTTGGATTTATAAGGATAGGGTCAGGATGCTTGTAAGTCTGCATATAGCATTTATCAGACCAGTTGCATGCTTGTATTTAATAAAGAAGACTGTGTGATGCAGTAGAAGATACCATCAACAAAAATGACTTAACTACTTCTTGATATCATGATATCAACCGTCAATTTGTAATCAAGTAAACAATCAAGTAAAACTGAATTGCTAAAGGAATTAATTTAGGTGCTTTGATCTCCATTTTTGTGTGAGAATTATGATAACTCCTGGGCTTCTATTATATCAATACAATATGAAATTTAAAAGAAGTTTCAGGTTTGACTCGGTTGTCATTATATGGTTGACACTCGCTGGGGTAGGGACAAGAGAAGATGAGGCATTAGATTTCAGGTTTTTGTCCCATTTATTCAAATTTATTTTAAAATGACAACCTAATTAAGATATTAAAACTCAGATATAGAAAATTATATTGCATATATCTCCTGAAATACTGACTATAGTAAAAAAGGTGACAGAAATCTTAGTTCCTTCATTTGACCCCAGATTTCTCACACTGTTACTAGGAGAGTCACCAGTTCTCTGTAGGTTAGAGTGTGAGTCCTTGACTTAAGATTTAGTTCTCTTACTGTTTATCTAACATAAAATATGGACACAAACATCTTAGCTTTTAACCTTATGTAAAGTCCACCTAACACCTTCTTTTCCTGTAAGGTTGATCAGGAACTGAAAGAAGTTGTCCAAGGAGGCTGTGGAATCACCATCCTTGGAGGCAGTCAGAGCATGAGTGGGCAGTGTCCCAATGTAAGCTGCTCTAACCAATGTTCCCCTGATGATCCTGGGTGGCCAGCCTAGGAAAATCCCAGTGGTGCCACCCAGTTGCGATGAATCTGTGTTTCTATTGCTTTCTGAAGAAATATATGCATCATGACTGATACTGGATGAAAATGTGTTCCGAAATCCGAGAAAGGCTTCCACGTTTGCAGGTTTTCTGGACCTAATTTTCAGGTGTATCTAAGACTAGGTGATAAGTATGCAGACGAGGAAGATCAAATATTATGAACGGTGTCTTTGAAAGCTTGCTGCACTTTCCTGTGGTTGAGCAATCCTTGCTGTTATTTGACAGCTGCATTATGCTTGACTGTGGCATAATCTTAACAGGTTTTTATCACCCAATATGTGTCCACCATCTGACAGAGTCTTCTCCATCAACAGATACCTTCATTTTGCAGTGTGCGCAATGGTGGACTACCCACAACTGGGTTTGTGTTCACTAAGGTTTTGCTTGTGTTCTGTTAAAAGAACAGAACCAAACAGATTCTTGAAACTAAAAGTTCAAGGAAGCCTCCTCATAAAAATGCATACCGCTATAGAAAGATTCCTGTATTTCATGACACCATTATCACCTGGCACGTTTTGAGAACATATGGTTGCAGAAAGGTAGAAACTCGTGTTAGTGAACAGGCTTATATTTGTTTAGGTAGTAAAACTTCACGTTTATACAGCTGGAAATTGAATCCCATCTGACATCAGATTAAGTCATTTTATAAAGAAGTTGAGCTGGACACCCAGCTGGCAGACTAAGGATACGTTGTTCTTCCAAGGGTTTAAAAAAAACTGTTGCTGTGGTTTGTCTAGATACAGGTTTTTAAGATCATTTTATAAGCCTAAGCATGAAGTCTGTACTAAGCACAAATTTCCCCAGCTAATACCTCAGCTAACAGAGGCATCTAGATAGATTGGAGTATTAGGCTATGATTAATGGGATGAAATTTAACAAGTCCAAATGCTAGATCCTGTACCTAGGACAGAGAAAGCCATATCAGCATTTAATTAAGTCCTGTCTCTGTAGGTATAAACATAAATAAATTAATTGGGTTTTTTAGGTATTAATGGCTTGATTTGTAACTATGTAGTTTTATGTGTATTTTTCCTCCAATATATTGAAGGATTGACAGGGGTCAGTCATGCTGCTTTTTTATTAGGAGGACATTTACGGGCAGAAGAGACAGCTTAGACTCGACACCTTATTTGAAAATTACTGTAGTGCACGAATTGTCAAGCATTCTGAGGAAGCATCTTTTGTCCATGATGAAGCCATTGATTTGACCATCTGGGCTGTTAGCCAGTGTTGTAATGTCACCACCAACCTTTTTTTTTTTATTATAATAAACACCTTGGTTGAGATGTATACCAAATTGCATTTGATATGCAGCTAAATTCCCAGATGCCCTCTTGGATAGTTTTCAAGACAGATTTCAAAACAAATAAGGTGGAGTTAGGTTAGAAATAAAATTTAATATTTAGCGTTTAAATCAAAATGATGCTTTTGAGAAAACACGATCTCTTTCGATCTAAATTAGACCTCAGCTAAAAGACCATAACTTGTCCTTTAGGTTTTACTTGTTCTACAGGAATATTTGTACTACTTCAGTAATGAATATCCTAGCATTCCCTGTGTCACAACAGTGCAAGAGAGTTATTTTATCACTGGTGAAGATTCAAACCACTGGTGTGGTTTTTCAAAACGCCGGGTAGGGAAAATAAGACAGCAGAGGGAAATAGAAGTGCCCAGTAGATTGTCTTTACTGCTCACAAGACAGCAGTAGACACCCTAAATTTCTGTACTTGCATTACCTCCTTCTTTACTTTGGACAAAAAGTGAATTTTTTATGGTGGTTGTACATGGAGTTTTGGGGATAAAATAAATGCAGTTAGAGCAGTTGACTCACATAATTATATTTTTTTTTCCAGCTTTCCATGGACTTAATTTTGAGAAGGTGTTTATTGTTAGTTCTTTAACCTTCCTGGAAAACTGACTTTCCCTAACTGCGCTCAATTTGGAAGTAATGCTCCCAAAAGAAAATGGTTGTATTGAAATCCATTTTTTTTTTCTGTCATGCTCTTTTTATTTAAGTGTACTTTTAAATGTATTGCAAATACATAAATCCAAAATCTTGCCTGTCCCAACAGATAGATTTCTTCATCTTCACTGAAAGATGAAATTTTTGATCCTCTGCATACCTGCAAATAGCTTCTGAATTATAAGTATCATCGAATGAAGGATTCCAATTGACTTCATAGGACATCAGATAAAATTTCTGCTTATGGCATGTGTTTGGAGTTAATTTATAATTTGTTCTGCTAGTAAAGACACGATAGATTTAATGATTAATTTTTAGTTGATTATTTTATTTGCCTTTCCCATACTGCATCCTTCTTCCCTAACAAAAAAATACAATCAAAATTACATTATCAAAATGAGGCTATTCAAATCCAGGTGAGCCTCTCTTACAGGTGGTCTTCTAAAATGCTACCAATAGTGAAATTCAGAAATTTAATGACACTTGTAAGTGAAAGGAAACAACCCAATAAATGAATATTTGTTGAACTGTAGAGTTCAGAGGCTGTTAAGGATCTTTTCTTTCTCGTTAAGTCTGCATATTATTCTGAAGTAGTGTTTTTCCTTTGAACCAAGATAGAAGAACTAAGGTAGCTAGCCTTGAAAAAATATACCTCTGAGTACTGCTTCTTTTAAATTAAGATGCACCTAAGATGATATGCCTTGAGAAATAGGTATAAAAGGCTGAGGTTTAAACACTTCAGAAATGACCTGACATATATTTCTCTCCATTTTGTATTTTTCTTTAGTGAATCGTTAGACACAGAGAACTTAACTAGAGTTTCAGCAGGTGCCAGATTCGCTGGGAAATAATCTTTTAAGTTTCTTTTGTTCAGGAGAACAAAATGCCCTCATGTTGCAGATAGTGAAGATCACATATTTAATACTTTCAAGACTTTTGATTGCCTTATTCTTTTTTTTTTTTTTTCTTCCTTTTTCTCCCTCCATAACTTTGATTTTCTCTGTGTACATGTTTTGTACATTCAGGAAACCTCTGTACATGGACAATATGGTTAGAAATTAACATAATAACAATTAGTCTGACCTCCTTGTAGGAAGTTAAATTTCTTTCACAGGGATTGGAAACAAAATAAATTAAAAAAAAATAGTTGACAAGACAGACGACTATGTGATTCTAGTGAATGATGCTGATAGATCAGGGGAAATGTATGGTGCCTCATGTTGAGGAAAGAGTTTGCAAAGGATAAAATTTCCAAGATATCTTTCTCCAAGAAATGGTCAGTTGTTCTCTTTCCCTGCCTTCTCTTTCTTCATTCCCAATCCTCTCTCAGCATATGGAATGAGGTACCTATCTCTTCAGGTGAAGTAAGAAACGTCTCTGCTATTTTACTTCTTCAGAATCCATAGCACATCCTATCTGTGCTAGCAGGTGTGGTTTGACGCCAAATCTCTTCCTTAAATCTCTCCTGTTGTCTTACTTTGAATCTGTGTTCTCTGGATAGACCACGCTGCGTCTGCTTAACTGAATTTGTCAGTCAAACCCTGTCACTTCTGCCTGAAGGGTCACCACATCCCAGCTCATCTTCACTGTTTTCAGTCTGTGATCTCTTGTCAGCCCAGTTTTTGGGACCTTTTTTTCTGTTATTTTCCATCCTGTGTCTAAACAAGGACCCTGCTTGTGATTCTCCTGTGCGTGATGAGGAATACGAGTAAATGAATGCATGAAAGTGGTGATGGCAGTAATTTACTGCATGTTTAATTGCAACACGGCACACCTTATGTAGGCATTCTTGAAACTGCCTTGCTATCTGCACAATAAGCCACCCACACATGGATTATGTTAGTTATTAAGACTATGAATGAGCACTTTGTTTTCTTGCAATCCAATAAAACTTTTTCAGTGTTTCCTGCTGATCAAGACAGTAATTTTCTCATAATCCTGAAGCAGTCAAGGCAAAACACTTGCAGAGCTCTTAAACCTTGCTGATTAATGAAATCTACAATAAATATTGAAATTGAGATCATATGTTAAATACAATGATTCTATTTGGACTCAAAGGCAATGCTAGGACAAATGATGATGCTTACAGCAGCTAAAAGGACAGTAACTGAAAATTCAGATATGCTTACTTCTTCACCCCTTAAAATCTATCTTCTTTCTCATGAATTTAATTTTATCTTATTTTTTTTTCCAAAAAGCTGTCCAGGGTAATATGCAAATATACTACATTTGGACCTCTGTAAAATAATGTTTGAAAATAACATTCTAATTTCCATTTGTCTAAAAATATATTCATTAAAATACAGCAAATATAGTAAACAGGAAAAAAAAGAGATTCAGCAAAAAATAATAAGTGTTATCTTGCTATGTATTCTACTTCATCTTTCTATTTGTCCTTAATTGTTTGATATTTACAGTGTTATAGTGGGCTTAAAAAAGCCTTAAATGTACTTTGTACAAGGATTTTCTCAACAAAGGTGAGGCAAAAAATACAATTCTGCATCATGTGAAGACACATACTGTGTTTAATAGTTCCTGCAGGGAAATCTAAGAACAATTATAAGAAAAATGATAGGAAAAGACTCCAAAGGCCACCTCTTTCACCCTCTGCTGCAACAGAGGATGAAAACTGTATGTCATTCTTGAGACGTGTATGTCCAAAAAGCTCTTCAACATCTTTTTGGATGGTTATTGCACAACGATATAAAGTCTTTCTTGCCCAGTTCTTAGAGTCACAATATTGTACCAGTACCCACCCAATTCTCAGTTTTTTCATTTTATGTTCACTGTTTTTTTGTTTACTTATTAGCAAGCATGAAGAAAGTGCTTTCATATATTAAGGTTATTATTATGTGCCTCCTTAATGTCTCTTCTCCAGGCTGAAAAACGTCATCAAATTTAGCCCTTTTCTTGTTGGTCTGTTTTTTAAAAATTATTATTTAATGCTTATTTAAGTTGTCAATTGTTTCATTATTATTCTGTTATTGGCTTTTTCACTGCTTTGCATCTCATTGATCTCATGAGCATCTTCCAGCTACCTACAAATAATTTATTTGATTATGTGTTCTGGTATAAAGCTCATGGTATTTTTGAAAGAGTTCAAGGTAAGTTGATCTTTACTGCTCCTGTTTTGTCTTGTTAAAGTTAAATAGTGGTTCTACCTTTCTAGCTTTCACCTTTACAGTTTACTGTGCTCCATCCTTTATGGGCTTTATAGGCTGTGTAATTGTGAGCCACACAGCAAAAACCGATGTGGTACAATATGAATGGGTCAGTAGAAAAAAGCAATTTGGACCAAGTCCCCCAAGCTAAACTAGAGGTACACATATTTACTTAGTTTATGATTAATCTGGTCCACTGGACCAAACACCCCTCTTGCACATGTTGCTCAAAAATAGCCCCAAGAAATCTAAACTCTTGCTTCCAGGTGTGTAGGCTTCTCCACGTTGCTTCAGAAAGTGCCAGAACATCCTTCCATCCATTATCTGGAGACAACAGGAGCACATGGCTGTTCTCATGCTGTTCTTCAGGGAATCAAGTCTTATATTTCTTCTTGTTCACTTACATGTAACATAGTGCCTGCCGCTTTCTGAACTTGGGTATTGGCCTGACAGAGGCTCAGAACAGAAGAAATAGTGTCTTAAATCTTGTGACAGGGACAAATGATGAAGTCACTACAAAAGTAATGATTTCCACCCTCTCAGTTCTTCATTTATATGAAGAAGGGATGAAGTAAATGAGAGGGGATGTGCAGAGTTCAGAGTTTGGACAGATTGAAGTGCTAAGTCCTGGAGGTGACTGGCAGTAGGTGCAGAATTTACAGATGCCAGAGGGCATAGCTGAGACTCTTGACCATGACCTGGCACTATGACTACAAAATATTTAATAGTTCTATGAGACAAAAGAAGTTGATTGGGAAGGAAAGATGCAAAAGGGGAATCATTATTAATTAAAAAAAAAAAAAAAAAAGTTGAGACAATTCAGAAAAACGCTGAAAAGGGATACAGCAGTTGAAGGTGGAAGAAAAGATATTGGACCATAGGAGGTCTTGGTGTAGTATAAAGGAATGGCTTAGGCAGGAGCTGAGGGCATCTGTGTGAGCTTGTTACTGACATCGAGACTTTTAGCCTTTTAAGTGGTATAAGAAGCAGAAGAACACAGGAGATCTCTGTGGTTTGAGAGCGTTCTGGAGCGCATGTGCACTTGATACTTGCTGTGGGACTTGCTTGTGCTGCAGATCACACATTGATTGGGACCTTTCTGTTCCTTTTAGAGACTGTTGCTGCACTTTGAACAGATCTTCTGATTTAATTTCATCCAAAAGGAATCCCCTGCACATGCAGAAAAACTGCCCCACAGTCAGCCAACGTGGAGTAAGTGGGGAAATGAGGGATTGCTGCAATCAACTGGTTTGAGCTATGTCACTGTTGTGGACACATTTTAGCTAATTATGGCTTGGAGATTTTGGGTACCTCAGGATGAAGTTCATTTTAGTCAGGTGGCTTGAAAATACCTAGTTTATACAAGTATTCATAAATGCATCCATTCTTTCCCTGCAGGATCTTACTCCTTTATCACTGGTGCACCAATTAAAACAGAGCGCCAATTTATGTTGACCTTTTGACTAAAAGAGAAATTTAAAAAGAAAAAATAAGGCATCAAAAATGTCAATATTCTTCAGTATCTATTAGAAATTTTTCTTCTCCTTTGGGTAAATTGGTTCATTAAGCGGCGACCGTTTCACTGTAATTCCTTTTTTCACCTTAGGCAAGTCTCCAAGGAAATCTTCTTTAAGAGTCCTTTCACTGCAGTTTGCCTCTCTTGAAATACATTGCTTTTAGTTTGAGTTATTTTCCTTCCAATCTAACTTTTGAGAATTCTCTCCTTTTGTGACCAATCTCCAGTACGTTACCTCTTAATCTTCACATTCCTAGCTGTTTCTTTTCTGTTAATTAGAGGCAAATGTGAAGCAGCCCCTACCCTCGTTACTCTTTTCATGAAAGCGTTTCAGGAGCTTCCTCTTAAGCCTGTCTCCTCCAAAGGAGTGTTAGTCAGTAACCTATGTTATCGCTGAGGTCTGTGCTCTGGTTTACTCTTCACAAATACATCACCTACTTGATCCTTCTAGGCTGGGAGGGAAATCCCAAAGTGGCAATGTTGTTTTAAATTTATAACCATCCTTTGAAGTAACTTAGCAGTTCTTTCTCCCTTTCGGTCTGAACCTCAGAACAAGTGTACTCATCTGTGCTCCCTTACTGCTCTTCCTCAACAAGATGTACTACATGAATTTGAACTCTCCCATCTCCTTTTCTCCCTAGATCATTATTATAATTAAAAATGAGCTGCCTGAAGTAATAAACTGGTAGCTGGTGAGTCTCAAATCTACTCAGACTCATGATTTTTGGTGTTAAGGATGCACAGCTTCTTTTTCAGTAGCACCAGGATGGATTCTTCGTTTGCTATTGGGGATTGGACTGTTGGCTGCTTCCCTAATTCTCTGCAGCACATCCAATTCATCCTCCATGTCTGGTCCTCCTACATTCCTTTCCAACTGGTCAACTTCTTTTTCACTAGAGGTCCTCTTGCCTAGCATGTTATTGTAATCCTTTTGGATCATATGGGTTTCTCTGCTTCACCACCTTGCTTATGGGTCTTCTTCCCATTTCCTAAGGAATATTTGTAGGGTTTCTTTCATCCTTGATTTTAACTTTTAGAAGCATGTAGGTCTCTGTTCCCTGGTTTGAGCACAGAACCTGAACTGAAGAACTCCCCTCCAGAGTTCCTGTGCAGACACAACTGCAAGTAGCCACCCAGTATCCACCCTGCACCCTCAGAGCTGTAGACCAAGAAAGATTCGATAACACAGATGCTGTGCTTTTAAATGACTGAATTGAGGTACTAAACTCTGCTATCTGAAACTCCCTTCTCCAATCAGTCTCTCCAATCTGCCCTGTTACAAAAGTCTGGGAGATACTAAACTGCTGATTTGCAAATACATAGCTTTCACTATCCTTCAGTGATCAGTTTAGCGATACTATAGGAAGTTTGTGATATGTGAGAAAACACTATCAATCCCTCAAAATGATGCAGTAAATTTGGTTTTGAGATTTCTCCTGAAATTATCCCTTTTACAAGACTTCTCCCATTTGCCAACATAACTGATAACTTTTTGAAGTCTTTTGCCATGCTGAGATATCTGCAAGGAGATCAGGTAGGTCCCTTGATCATTGTAGTTCTAGCCCTCCTCAGAAAAGTGGAGGTTATGATTTTTATTCCCTTCAGACTGCAGAGAAGGAACTAGAAGCTGTCAGTTAGGAGACGAGTGTTATATTGAGCAGGCTGTTAGATAAAAGAGGAGTTATTTTCAAGCAACTTTGTGGCATTTCTTACACTTTCATTTCCTCTGCCCTGATAACGAGAGATGGATCTCTGCAGCAAGCTACTTCCCTCTTAGTCCCATTTATTTTATTGAGTGTATCAATAGAGCAAGGTGTTGCTTATTGAAAGATGTATGGTAGCTGTTTTGAAAAAAATACAGTGTTTGTGCTGGAATACTAAGTAATGTGTATAAATTAGATACTATAAAGACTGCAATGTTTTCAACTCTAGTTGACAAGCAAAATCTGCAGCTGCCAGGTTCAATATGTCACTTTTTCCTCACATTAAAATAATCACTTTTGATTTTGACAATAATAGGTTCCTTAGACTGTCTTAAAAATTGATGTCGTTAATGATGTTTTTTTTTCTTTGCTATGTTTTGGTTTTTTTGTTGTTGTTGTTGTTGTTTTGGGGTTTTTTTTTCTACAGTGTGCTCAAGGAAGCAATATAATATCTCCCACTTAATGCTATTTGTTTTGCTATAAGAAAAGCACAGTCTTCTGAATATAAGTGCTAATCCAGGGAGTTACTGAAGGATGTGCTTGACTGCAGGCACTTCAGTACCTCTGTGGTATGGCTGATGAGGTTATTGTGAGTTAAGCCATCCTCTATAAGAAATAGAAAATAAATTTGGAAGTTACATGTACCTCAGTACACAAGTGTAAAATATTAAGAAAGCATAAAGATAAGAAAGGACCTTCTGGGTCATTTTGCCTGGTTGTTATCACAAGGAACCCTGAGCTGCAGGATTCCACAGAAAGTCTCTTCTGACGGAGCAGCATGGATTTTCTGGTGCTATTAAAAGATCTCTTGAGACAGAATCTTGGTGTTACGGGTAGTGATGGGAAATGACAATTTTTTTCCAATTAATTTCAAAGTGTTTATACAAACGGTATAGTTACTGAGAAGAGAGAAATAATTAGAGTAAGGTGGTTGTAACAGTCGTCAATTGATTCTAGTTGTCTCAGGCTAAGGAGGAAAGAACAGTTGGCCCTATCAGATACAGGGTAAATACTCTAAGTACATCAAGGAGGAGCTATTTTCCAGCCAGTTTGTGAAATCCAGTCTTTAATTTGTTAACAAGTATCTGATTCTAAGCCTATCATAAATCAGTTGCAGAACATCATTGCAACAAAAACAGATATGCTGGAATAAACAAGAAAGGTAATGTTTCTCTGCTGAGCAGAGAAACAGTTTTGAACACTTAGTAAGTGTTCAAAAGCTGTGCTTGGTCTGTTCTTTTTTCTTTTTATTCTACTTAGAAATGTGGACATACAAAGGGCAGACTAGGAGCAATGGGAAGCATTAAAGATGGGAATGTCATACAGGGAAAGACAATGAACTGCAGTTATTTAGTCTAAGGAGTAATGCGTCTGAAGGACAAACAGAAGTAAAGCAACTGCATTATAGCTTTGGGGGTTCAGGTTATGTATTAAGAAAATACTTCTTACCATAAAGATACTGTAGGCAACACAGTGAATTGGCTAAAGAAGGCAGAAGAAAGAAAAGAACAACAGAAAACCAAACCCTTGTGTCAGTGGAAGCTAAAGTATAGGTAATTTTACAGTAGTACAAGAGATTGGTAGTCTGCCTCTCCTCTAAACCCACTGCTCAATTTGAGACATATTTTATCATTTCTGGATGGGAATAACAGTTGTTGGAAATATTACTGGTACTTGTTTAGTGCTTGCTTTCTTTGCTGCCTCATCTTTTCCTGTCTTCTATTGCCTAGTCCTGAATTGCTTAGAAACCATAGTAGGAACGCGAGATGAAATTTGAGTTAAATATGTATTAGGGGTGGGGGAACATTTTATCACAACTTTTTTAATGGTGAACGAGGTTTAAATACTTAGTAAGAAATCTTATTTTCTGTCACAAACTTTATGTTTTCGTCATAAACTAAACTATGTGGATTTTGAGGAACTGTGTTTTTGTGTAAATTTAGTTGTTTTACAGGACTATACTCTCCTTCTGATTAGCTCGTTTCTTCTGTAATGGTTTTGAAGTATTTTAAAATAGCAATCAGCAGAAGCATATACCAGAGTTTAGTGGCACAAATGTTGGAATTTTGGTTGCGTCACTCTCGTTGAAGGGGCAAGATGCTAGCATGGGAAACAGCAAACACATAATCCCATCAACACAACCTCTTATGTGCATGTGACTGAATTAATTGCACGACATCTCCTTCCAAAACATGTTTTAACTTCTCAAAATCTAGGTAATTAGCATTAATTCAGTATGAGGACTGGAATACATGATAAGGGTAGGTCCTAACCTTTGTTTGTAGAGGTTCCTAGAGAAACAGCAGAGCCTCTGCTCTAAAATTTTAATTAAGCCGTATGTGTACACAACAAAGAGTGTGAGTGTACACACTTCTTACTGTTTCTTGTAAGTAAATATTTCTCCCAGATTTATCAACAAAGATGGCTGCTGTGGTATATAGCATATTTGTTTATTATCGTCCGATATCAGTATGCTAGCAATCGGCAGTTTTTTTGTTGTTCTTTCTGAAGTCAAGCAACTACTCATTTGAAAAATAATATACAAGGAATAACGTGTGATTAAATTTTCAGCATGACTAAATTATCTTCACAATGTTGTGTTGAAATTACAAATAAGCCTCAAAGGCAGGGAAACAGTTTAAATAACCTGTGCAATTTAGGTAGGCTAAATAAACATACACACCCCCACTAATTTATTATTAGGCTAATTAAAAAGTTAGCAGTCTCACCAAAACAGTGTTATTAGTTCAGTTACAGTGATACTAACAATTATCATCCAAAACATGCAATTATTGCAGCTTTCTTCCAATAATGTTAGAATTAAAAACAATACACACAAGCCTGCTATCCAGTCCTGTCTCTAGTAGGTTCGCTCTTTCTGTGCATGGTAATGAGTAATGATCACATTTTGTCAGGAAGATTATGACGTTCAAGGTAGGGAGTGTTTCCACCTTACTCTTGGCTTCAGTTATTTTTACATGTGCTCAAGCAATTGGATTGCTTGATTTTTTTATTTTTTTTTTTTTACCCCCCTTCAGCACTCAATAAATTCCATGTTAAAGCCAAGTGGCAAAATATTCAGCTCACACTGAAACAGTTGCATTTTAAATTTGTTTTCCAGACTGGAAGCCTATTGAAAAATAGTACTTTATCTCCCTCTATGATCAGGTTAATTTTGTGTACAGAAAGAAAGGAAGGAAAGATGATGAGCAAAAGGAATAGTACTTCTGGATTTACCAATACTTGGTGTTTACCTTCAGATGAAGGACAGACCTTCTTTATGTCATCACCTGAACTCTCTGTTTTGTGTTTCCAGCCTCTTTGCCTATCTTTACCTACTTCCTGGTGTCCTGTAATTGACTCTAAATAGACCAGAAACCCTTCACTAGCTCTTAATAAATTTGCTGGCAATTACAGAGAAGAAAATTTACCATTTCCCGATTCTGTTTTATACTTCCATTCCACCTGCAGGAAGTATGGAATTGTGAAGAGTGTTCTTTATCCTCTAAATCATTAAATATTGATTGTAAGAGGCTGTATTGGTGTAGAAATTTTTTTTCTGCTATTCTCACCGTGTATAAACTGAATCACAGAATTTTAATTTAAACAGAACATGGAGTAAAATGGTAGAACAGAAAACATGTATCCAAATAAAAAAAAAATAGTCCAAAAGTTTAAGAGATTTTAAATATAAGATTGTTCATGCCTATACTGTTTGGTCTAGACTTCATGTACTACTCACCACAGTTTCTGTAGGAATTGCAGTTATTCAGTGGGTCTGAAAATCTTCTCATTCTTGGTTGAACTCCTGCATGTTGGATATTTGGGAGGACAACAATTGCATAGTTAAGTTCTCTACTTTTCCTAATATATTAATTATGTTTGTTTTAAGAACATAGAAATTAAAATTGATTGGGGAAAAAAAAAGAAAAAGGTGTTTTAGAAAGATTGTACCTTTATCTGGAATAGTTTATGAGAACAGATAACAGAATTCTGCCTTGGTATTAAAGAGCACACCTATGTATGAATAGAATCAAAAATAACTACATTGAACAGGGAATAAAATCAAGCTTTTAAGTATGAAAGATGCATTTGATCTTATCATCTGATGTGGATAGGTATATATTTTCTATTAGCGTATACACATACAGACTTTTATTTTCATTTCAAGATTATTTTTACAATTGCAAAGGCCAGGCCATGCTAATGAAATGAAAAAGCATTCTAAAAGACAGAATATAATCTGGGTAGTCTAATTTCCTTTAGTTTGGAAAATAGTCTGACTTTTCTTTCTTTTTAACAGCTTTTCCACTTAAAATCTCACTGTCAGTATTTAATTTCCACGGGTTATATTTTTCTCTTAGCCGGTATCCTTTCAAGCTTTGTTGCATTGTGCTGTAGTAGTTTTCTTCTTCAGCAGATGGATGAAGGCATATGTTTCTATCAATCCAGGTTTTTACCATCCCAACATGTTTTCCTGGATATCTTTCTATCATTTTACTTTTATTTTTGGCTATAGAAATTCATAGTAATCTTTCCTGGTAATCCAGGAAAATACACTTTGTTTTCATTGCTGATACCACTGTCTTTTCTCTGTTTACAGTTCTGAGTGCATCTTTTCTTTTGATTGTACATCCATGACCATGTCCAAGGACTCTTTTTCTCCACCTGGAACTATGCTCTGACTCCTGCTTGTGAAACTCAGCTTTTTTGTGTGTGTGTGAACGCAACACAAATAATTTCCCTGTTTTTTCAATTTCCCTTGTCATCTTCCTCCAACCTTTTGTTTATCTCTTCCATTTTATCAACAGCATAGCTGCTAAGGGCTTTCATCTTCCTAATCATCCTCATCACTGCCCCTCTACATTATCTGGGTTTTTTTGAGCCATCATATCAAATTCAGCGTATTTTCTTTTTTCCTTTTGCGTATTATATTTGTACACTTACAGATATTTCATCTGCTTTCTTTCATAGCACTGCAGCCACATCGTCCAGATTCCTTTTCATGTTAAGCTTCTGCTATGATGCCTGCAAGGCAACAGGCAGTGAATGCTTATTAATTTATAGGAACGTTATGTTTAGGTACTTTGTTCAAGCACTACTTGAGGCTTTTTTTCCTCCTTCCTCCATGTCTTGTGTAGTGTTTCCATTTTCAGACTGTGGGCATTCGGAGACAGAATTTGACTTTAAATATATACTTGGAAAACAAGCAGAATACCACGTCCAATGGGAGAACTTTTGAAAAGATTGAATATTATTGATAACAATGAATTTCCTGGCCCACAAACTATGTTGTTGTTCCTGCTGCAAAGTACTGACACAGATATTTGGTGTATTTTATTAGTAATGAATACAGGAAAAGGATCATGCAAAACTAAAATACAGAATGCTATTTATTCATTATTTAGTCAGTTTGCTTTAACCAACACTTTCATTTACTTTTCACTGTGCTCTTGGATGCAAGTTTTATCTAGCATTACCTAGCAAAACTCTGTTCTTAACTCAATCAGAGTTTTAATTCCTGAAGTGCAGTATCACGCTCTCCCACTTCTCTCCAGACCAAGGAATTTGGAGTTTTTTCATCTTAAGTAGGTACTGTAGGTGTTTTCTGTACTTTTAACCTCTTTCATGTAGCAGTGCTACCCATGGATTTGCAAGCTTTTGTAATATTAAAGATGTGGATTTTATTCAAGTCCCATGCATAGAGGTTGCATTTCATCTAGGCTGAGCGAGTTGTAAGATTTAGTTACTGTCCTCCAGGAGAAATGTTATAACCAATTGAAATAATCCACTGCTTTGCTTCAAACCTGCCCTTTCTGTAGATTAAAGAACATCCAACACAGTATGGCAGATCCTGTCCAAGGTCCCCAGTTCTTGTCTCGTACATCATAGACAGCTGCCTGTCATGCAGATTGCTAACCTTATTCTTGCACCTTCTTGTTTGTCTGCAATTTGTATAGAATTCCTTATCTACCTGTTCCTTAGAATGCCTTAGTGTTTAAATAAAATAAATAATAATAATAAAAAGAGAAAAGACAGAGAAAGCACTTTTCATTCTATAGCAATGTGTGTGGTACAGGAATGGTGTTAGTTTTGGCCAACCTCCTGGCTGGCTGAGAAATATGTGTATCTCTGTGATGCTTTGCTATTTATTGTTATCAAAAAATATGCTGCTTAAATAGTTTATTTGGCAGAAATATAACTTACTACATAAGTAGTACTTCCTTGTAGAATTTTCAGCACATTGTTAAGAAACAGTCTTTTAAAAGATCATTCTCTCCATTTAAATACGGTGTGAATTAACTTCAGACTTTCTTATATACCATCTTTACCCTCTCTGCTGAGGAGCAGAGAGTGGAATCATTGATGCTGTGCAAGGGCAGTTCAGCAGCAGCCAAAGCATCAGTGTGTTTTGGGCACTGTTTCAACCACAAATCCAAAACACAGCCCCATACAGGCTGCTGGAAAGAAACAAACTCCACCCCAGCCAGTCCCAGTACATGAACTGGTAGCATTTACTTACTGTAAGAAGTTACTAGAATAGTTTATTCAAGTTGATTTTCTACACTTGAATAAAATCAAATCAGACCAAAAGGATAGTCTGAGTGTTCACTGCCTGGAAAGCATAAAGTAATTTAGGCAGTTTGTTTGGAAGAGTAGCAGAAGAAATGCCTAAAATTAATTATACTAATGTTACATCAAAATTGTGTGTTCAGGAAGATGCAAGCATGTTTTAAGACAAAATTATTCTGTGGTTCTTTTAAAAACTCTTTTAAGATTCATTTTCAACTTTCTGGGGGAGTCCCAAAGTTAAACTGATCTTCATGGCTGTAAGTGCATTAAATGAGCCAAGAAGAATGGACATTCCTCTTGGATCAATCTTTTCAATCCTAATAGCTTTTTGACCAAGTTATGTTACTTCTGAATGCCTTTGAATTTTTCTCTATGACAGCATGATTCTAACTCAGTGAAACAAGACATTCTTCTTATTCAAACCCCTCTTTAAACTAGATGGGGAATTATTGTTGAATAAAACCTACTGGGCAGTGATTCTTTGAATGAGGAGCACCTCATTAAGCACATCATAGTACATGTCTTAATATTTACTTTATTATACTCTTATATCAGTCATTTTACACTTCAGGAAGTTGCTTTCTGGAAGATTATTACATTTATCAAGCAATTAAGCTCACAGCCACCCTGACTCAGTTTTATATCTTATAACACAATTTGTGCCTTACGCTCCAGAACGTGGTGTCTGTCTTCTCGTATTGAATAATGTAATTTTACTGAAGCTAGAGCGCTCCTGCCTGTCCAGAGCCTGCGTTTAAACTGTCACTCTGGGAGGTGAGTAGGTTGCTGCTGAAGAACTGAAGAGTGAGGGCTTGGAAACTGCATCAGAAAAGGGGAAGCCCTTATGGAAGCAGAAGACTCTTTCGTTAGTTTGTTTCTGAGACTCAGGCAGTTTAAATTTGCTATACAAATTAACTTCCCACTGCTGCAAATAAACAGAATATGATAAGTACCAAAAAAATTAGTGAGCAAATTAATTGCTGTGCTTTGATTCCCTTTCAGGAACATAAAAACAGTATTACTCAATGTAAAGCCACTGAAAGTATTTTGAAAATTAATTAATAGTTGTGAAGAACTGTGTAATGTCAGTAATAAACACTTATGAGAATGGAAGCCAAGAGGGAAGCTGACAGTACCGTCTTCAAAGCGGGGCTTTGACGGAGTACAACAAATGCAGAGCAAAAAACTAATGAGGCGAAACGAAAATAGTGAGTAGATGCTGATTAAGAGTAGTGCCAACTTTGGGTGGAATTAGCTGGGATTCAGGAGGGTAAGTGTTATGTAGAATTATAAAATTTATCATACACACACAGGCAAGACGGAACAGATGGAATTTGCCCAGGCAACCTCAATTTTCAGCATTTCCAGTTTTCCAGAAGTTTGATTTTGTATTTTTTCAATTTTTCTTTCCTCCCCCCCCTCAGTTTTGAATATTATTTTGTGCCTGACAGTTACAAACATTATACAGAAGCAGATAAAACAACATATTGAATTTGCCTTTTCAGTTAGAAAATGTCTTTGTATCCAAATCAATAAGTTTGTACCTAATTCTTATTGAGTGTTTATTCACTGCCAAAAATATAGCACAGTTGTTTTTTCTCAAGTTACTGTTGCCTATTATGATTTTATATGCTATTACTATGACATATATAGAAAAACAGAATTGCTGAAATATAGGATTAATGGGTATTAATGCAGTGGGAACATTCAAAAGCAAAGTCTAACTTCTTTACTTCCCTTTCAAAAATAAACCCCACTGTCTCATATTGCTCTCTTTGTTAAAAAGCCTACAAATGCCTGAGGTTTTATACATGAAATTATTTGTATAAACATCTTAAATCTTGATATAAGGAAAATATTTCAAAATATATCATCACTTCTCTAAGAAGCAGTATTTGATAATTCAGCTGTCATAGTGTACTGGTTTGGGCTGGAGTAGAATTAAATTTCTTTGTAGGAGCTGGTATGGGGCTATGCTTTGGATTTGTGGTGGAAAAAGTATTGATAACGCAGGGATGGGTTAGTTATCGCTGAGCAGGGCTTAAATGGAGCGAAGGCCTTTTCTGCTCCTCACGCCATTCCACCAGCGAGTGGGCTGAGGGGGCACAAGGAGTGGTGAGGAGACACAGCCAGGACAGTTGACCCAGGGGATATTCCATGCCACTTGATGTCATGCTCAGCAGATACACCTAGGGAAAGAAGAAAGAAAGGGGTGGGGGGATGTTCAGAGTGATGGTATTTGTCTTCCCAAGTCACCATTACATGTGACGGAGCCCAGCTCTCCTGGAGAATTGGTAATTACCTGCCTGCCCGTGGGAAGCAGTGAATTCCTTGTTTCGCATCGCTTGTGTGCGTGGTTTCTGCTCTACCTATTAAACTGCCTTTATCTCAACCCATGTTTTTTTCTCGCTTTTGCTGGTCTGATTCTCTCCCCCATCCCATGGGAGGAGGGGAGCGAGCGGCTGTGTGGTGTTTAGTTGCTGGGCCAGGTGAATTCACGACACATGGTTTGAATACGAGTACCACTTTTTCTAACAAAAAGGCAGTTCTTGGCTTTATGAAATCAGTTACAAGCTTTGCTAGGCATTGTGGGGACTGTTACATAGTCTGTAAATTTCTCTTGGTACCATATTACTTTAACAAGTATATTTTATATTATGGGCAGCCTTAGCTGCTTTCATCTTTCATGTTTTCTGTGGTTTGGAAAAAAATCTGTTTATTTTCTGATACTGGAAGTTGCTGGTTTCGTAGTCATAGACATCTAGGCTTCTGGTCCTGTAACTGACATGTGAAGGCATGATTCTCAACAGCGTGTTGTTTGCAAATCCGTCGTAGTGTGGAAAGCTATCACTGCATCCTCGTGTTTGGGAAATAATATCAGCTAAATTACCTTGTATAAAATGTAATTCTTTTTGTTGTCTTAAAGAATTCACTTTTTCATACTCTAGCTTCAGATGTGGATGCCGTAGTGTCAATCAAATCTACCATACTGGCATCGGTTTTTGCTTCAGAGAGGGAATAGCTAGAGTGGTAAAGTGGCTTCACTATCTTTAGATAAGTAAAATGTTGTTTAATTCAGTGTCCTCTTCCATACTTCATCTATAGCAGTTGAGGACCCTGTTATCCAGCTGTTTATGACTACCTGGCAAGCAGGGGTTCTTTGTTTCCCAATTCAGCCAGCAGAGCAGAAATGCAAGTTCTCGCTGTTCTGCCACAATAGAGTCAGCAATGGCTTCAAAACATTTAATCAGCAATTAGGTTAAATTTGCTACGTTTGCACTTAAGGGGATCAAGTTGAATTCCACTGGCTGTACAGTAAGGAATTATCTTCTGTCAGGAATATAGAAACAAGCATCCAGGGATCAAAAGTCTTGGATTTCTATCAGTGTGCAAAATGATCCTGTCTCTTAAGTATTGAGCAGGTTTCATTGTTTTTCCTGTTAGAATACAGCTGGAGCCTTATTACACCACTTTTCTATGCCTGTAATTTATTGAAAATTGAATTATTTGGTTTGCTTGTTTCATCCAGTTTTTTACAACATCCCCTTTCCTATTTCTATTCACATAAATTAACAAACGACAATAACCCTCAGCGTTTTTGAAGTTCTTTTCAACAGCAACATGTTCTTAGTAGTGATGAGCAACTACTTACCAATAGAAAAAGCTCTTTTTTCTTTCATCCTATTTAATATTTTCCTATGTATTTTAATTGCTGGGAAAACTGAAAACATTTGACTCAAGATTTAACAAGGACAATATTTTTTCCTAACATTTCACTACATAAAAATAATAGATTTCTTTACCAAATATTATGTATACTTTTAGAGGTAACAAACTAATTGTTTTACTTAGCAGTTGTAATTCCCTATCTAGCTTCATCTCCAAAATAAAGGTGATCTATGTTTGTAAACCTTGCATTAGGTGCAGCCACAGAATAATGTACGTAGTTCACCAGGCTGCACATTTAAATACCTCAATCCTAGGTGAAGCTTTGCCTTAAATTCCCCTCACACCTAACTTCTGTTCAAGATCATCTCAAGAGCTGGGGACAGTGGGACAGAAATCATTATTCTTAGGTATTAGGCCATCTACTGTGTTCTTTTTAGTTTGTTCTGGATAAGGTTATTTCCTAAAGTGAATATATATATATATTATTGATTGTAGGATGGAATGGGAAATTTGAGAGTCACTAAAAAAGGAATACGACTCGAAGGAATATCTGAATTTCTACTTCCACTATACGTGAAAGAAATCCATTCCAGAAAGGTAGGTGTTCTTCATCTTTTTTTTTTTTTTTCTTAATTTACAACTAATATAAATGAATCTCTTCAGTCTCAAACTTCAAAGTTTAATTCTTACACCTCCTAAATTAGCAATCAGTAGAGGTTTGCTTTGAGAATACCTTAACAGTGAAAGCTTCCTTCATGTCAAAAATGATTTTTTTCTTTTTTTTTTTTTTTCTTTTTAACTGAAACCTTACTTGCCTTTTAAAATAAATGTCTTATCTTAAAGAAAGAAGATTGAAAGCAGGTATATTTTATACTTCAATTGACTTCAGCACTGAAAATGGAACGTTTGACTCCTCACTTAGTGTGAACTCCAGAAAAACAATATTAGTGATATGTGCAAAATACAGTTAAATAAGGAATGGTTTCTTATATGCTTAATTTTTTCCTGGTATTAGTGTGATTTTTTTTTTCTTTCTTACTTTTTTTTTTCCTCATTATGCACAGGCAAATTTGCAGGTTTTGTATTTAGTATTTAATTTTTCAATGCAAGCTATTTTTAATGTTGTTAACTGTTATTCTTTTATTGTATATCGTCAGGTTGTTACAGAGGAAAAAAGAAAATCAAAATCCTGTCTTCAGAAATTCAGTGTAGCTCATTTTAACTCATTCATTTTGATCCAGTTATGCCATTTATATTAACGTTATCAATTAATTTCCAAAATAATTTTGAAGTCCTGGAAATTTCTTAAGTTCTTTTGACCATGCGAGTGATGACCTATAATCAGATAATGGTTTTCAGTCAGTCGTTCGCAAACAACTTGAGTATGTATGCTGCAAAAGTTGAGAGGAATGAAAAGCATCTTTACCCCAAATGCCTTAGTGGAAAATTCTGTCTGTTGAAATCTGTCTTCTATGTACGTATATATATAAAAAAAAAAAAAAAGTCTTAAGCACATTTATAAATGAGAATATGACAGTTTCCCATTTCTCTTAATTAGTCTCCTTTTGTGTTAATAAAAGTGTGAGGTAGTCTCTTTCTCCTCTTTGTAAAATTTAGATCTTTTAATGTTCAGCAGAGTAACAGTATTGTCCTAGGTAATGAAAAATTTGTAATATTTAAGTAACTTTATATTCCCCAACAGTGTTTCATTTTGGTCACACTTTAAAATAGATATTCTTTTACTTTGCAACTTGCCATAATACAATTTGTTACAAGATCTTGTTCATAAGGTTTTTTTTATAATAGTAGCTAAAAACATTAAGAGCTAAGATAAATATATAATCAAATATTTTGTAATGAATTATTTCTAAATAAATGCAAATATCATATATTTGATATTGATCAGAATTTTGAAGAAGGGGAAGCAGTGAAACAGTTCACACACAAGTACACAAATGACCGTTTAAGTACCAAAAACAGCAACCAAGAGTAAATCAATAATGCCAGATCCTGTCTCTTAAAAGTCAAAAACCATCTACAAAAGGGAACTTTAGCTGTAGGTTTATTTTTTTATTACACCACCTTGCCATGGAAAGTGGTAGAAGAGGTGCTACAGTAGTAGAGGTGGTAATTCCCTGACAATTTTGAAATTCTAGACTTCATTAAATTAACTAGAATACGTTATCTATATCTACATTGGGAAAATATTTTAAGGGTTCTATTACACCTTAATATCGAGTACGACAAATCCTTTTAATATCATGTCTAAATCATTATCCTCTTTAGTATGACTATTCTAATATATAGACTTTATGAAATTGTTGTATAATTTCCAGGTGTATAACTTCTCAGGGAGCATATTTTTTCCTCAGAGATTGCAGAACTTCAGTCATACGTAGTTTGTGCCTTTTCACAGTTTCTTTCTGCAGGTGGATGTTGTCTACTGTTGTTGCACATCCTATTACTGGATGTAAGAGTTATGATTTGGCATATTTGCTTGCACAGGGCTTTGTGCTGTGGAACATCGGTTCTATTAAATAAACATAGAAACTTTTGTTTCAAGTGAGCGTAATGAGAGAAATTCAACAAGTGTCCAAATTTCACTCAGAGCTGTGAACAAAACTGAGAAAAAATATGCACAAATGTAAATACTGTAAAGGAACAGGACGAAAAACTTGCCAATAGCCTAACACAATGTTGCATGAGTCCGGTGAAGCTCATGAGAAACAGATGGACCTGTCAGTAAGTGCCCTCACACCAGCAGAAGAAAAGGGATAGAGATGATCAAAAGCTAGACATAGTATTTAAACTATAATATCTTTGGTGTTATGGGTCTATTTGTATCTATTAACATTAAAACACTGGTTACCGAGCTAAAAAAGTGGTACGTACATAGTCTTACTTCTCATCTTGCAGTGCTTGTGACCTAGCTGCACGTTCCAGTCTTCTGCCAACTTGCTCGCTGAGTTGTGCTAAAGTTTCAGGAACTTGTGGTGCATCCAAACGTTAATGTCGTGAGGGAATGATGAAAACACCCTCTGGAGCTACTTTAAGCTTTGCAGTAGGGATTTGTGATGTCTCTACTTGGTGTTTCCACAGGTGCGCAGCGTCTGCATGTGACACTAGCTGTTTTCGTCATTTACAAAATTGACCTTGATGCTGTAAAAAATCTGAGTGACCCAGGTTTTCTGGGCTCTCGTTGTAGTCAGTAGGGACCTAGTCAATACAGGGTGGTGGGATTCTGAAGTGTTATCCTGGGCCCTGGCACTTTACTCGGGTGATACAAAGGGAAATGCTTTTCCCTGCCTTTTCCACTGAAGCAGTAATGATTTCAGTTTGATACACAGGGGAGTTAATATGTATTGTGGAATCAGAAACTCATTTGAAGATGATGTCTTTCCAGTCTTTTACGTGCGTACGTTGCTTATTCATTTTCTGAAAGGAGAATTTGCTCTTTAGGCAAATTGAATCATTCCCCTCTGAAAGAACAGAGGCATGAAAGTGACACTGTTTGCTTAGCTCTTGAGATAACGGGTAACATATTGAATAATGACTTTGTGGAACAGCTGTATTTCCTCTGCACTGGCAATATGGTTTGTAGAACGGCCTCTGGGGGACCTCCATGGATGGTCTCAGCCCTGCAGGTCAAGGCGTTGATGCTTTCCCATTGCTCAGCACAAAGCAGAGTATTTGGGAAGACCAGAGATGTGAAGACCAACGATAGATCTTCAGCAGGGTCCGGCAGCAGCGTGTGTGCTATATCACAGCTTAGAGGCATGTGTGGAACTCTTGCTTAATTTGCTGGAGCTATCTTTTGGATAGCTGGATCTGGAGCTGATAAAATGTTATTTATTGATAGCACAGGGCTCACCTCTGATTCTGATAGTGAACTACTTCTGATAAGAGTCCTGGGCAGTCTGTTGAGTAGCCAGGCTGAACGGAGCTCTGCTGCAATTTAAAGGGGAAGGGTGACTGGGGGTAAGTTGACATATGATCACAGATGCTAAAATCACCACTTTTGCCTGCAGCATGCCTGGATTCCCAAACAAGATCATTTATGCAGAGTTAAATGCAGCCCTTACACTGCTTTGACTGTAAGAGATGTATGGAACTTTGTATATAGATGGAAAAGTTGCATTTTATCTTGTTATCGTTCTGCTGAAACCCTGAATATTAACAGTAAATGCTAAAATGGTTTAAGTCAGCTGGAGAACAAATGTGCATGTATTCTTAAAAACAAAATGTCTAGTGATACTTTCTTTTGCCATCGTACAATTTTCTATGGAAAAGTAGTGAAAAATCCAGGTCTTGGGTAAACTGAGCATTTATTCCTGTTTTGTCTGTAGAACTTGTGAAGGTGAGAAGACTGTTCAGATGGTGATGTTTTCCTAACTTTGCTCCTCTTGATTTATCCTTTCTACTCTGTTCAGTTAGTGGTAACTGTGGAACCACTGGTTCCTGCTCAAAATCTTATGTTTACACAAAAAACATACCTCTGTATTTTCACTGAACGACTTAACTGCATGTCAAAACTTGAACTGACGCATCAAAACCTGAGCAGATAAGGGCTCATTTGATCCTGAACTGACATTTTGATATCCCTGAAACAAGTGTACACATACTCTATGCACTGAATTTTACTGAAAAATTAATTTTGACTGTGGCTGATCCTGTTGTACACTTTTAGTGTGATTATAGACTACTAGTCTGAAACCAGTAAGTTTGATCTAGACATTATATTTTCCATGTTTATATCGCTGGCACTGATATAATATGAAGAAACTACGTAAACAACATTCTCTGTAGTGTGTTATTAATTAGATACTTGAAATAAAATAACACATAAAGCAGTAACCGAAATTATTACAATATTCCAGGTCTTCTGAATTAAATTTCTTTATCATCCTGTTACTGCATCCAAACTATTGCATTTGTGAAAGGAAAAAATTCAAGGAACAGATTTACTAGTTTGTTACATAACAACAAAAGCAGTTCATGGTGCTTTCTTCGGAATATATACTTGGCTTCATTGATCTTTTCATTTGTACATTCATACGGTACTTAAGGGCTGAAGAAAATAAAGTTTTCTCTTTGTGAAATTATTTCCATTGCAGATAAAACAAGTAGTTTGTTTTACTTAAAGTAGCTTTCTGTACAACCGATAAGGTTAAAAGTGTATTCTCTGAACTAAAAGAGCAGGTATTTTCAAGAGATATCCTTAAAGAATACAGAATTTAGTGATTTAGCTAAAATTCATTAGAAAAACATCTAGAAAACAAGAAACATTGAATACATAAAACCTTCTAACTGAAGAGAGGAAACTCTGAACTCTCTGTATGTCTTGTGTTTTAAATATGTGATTGTAGGAGAGCTAAGAAATTGTAGGTAGGTTTCAAAGTAGAACTTCCCTCAAGTGTTGCTTCTCTCCAGCTTATCACTGTGGAGACTGAATATCCTTATAAATATTTAGAGAGCTTTATTTTATTTTGTTTTATTTTCAAACCTGACTCATTAACAAAAGCAACTCTACAGTATATTTATTTCTTCACCATCTCTCTCAGTTTGTATAATCATTAACATAGAATTTAAATTTGTCAATTCCAGCCAGACCATTGCACATATTTAGGTTTGTGTTTGGGTCTTAGATGCCTTTCTAACAACCCCCAATTTCTTCTGAAAGAATGCCCTTGTTGAGATTATCTCTCTGAGAGGGTCACAAAGCAGCATAGGAGATGACATCAAAAGCATCTCTGAAGTTCATGGAATCATAGGATGGTTTGGGTTGAAAGGGACCTTAAGGATCTCTGAGTTCCAAAATACCTGCTGTGGGCAGGGACAGCTCCCACTAGACCAGGTTGCTCAAAGCCCCATCCAGCCTGGCCTTGAACATTTCCAGGGATGGGGTATCCACAACTTCTCTGGACAATCTGTTCCAGTGTCTCACCACCTTCAAAGGAAATAATTTCTTCCTGATATCTAATCTAAATCTCCCCTCTTCCAATTTAAAACTTTTACCCCTCATCCTATTGCTCCAGTCCCTGATAAAGAGTCCCATCCCATCTCTCATTGTAGCCTTTTTAAGTACTTGAAGGTAGCTCAGCCTGTTTTCATACAAAAGGTTCTCCAGCCCTCTGATTATCTTCATGGCGCTCCTCTGGACTCATTCAAACAGATCCATGTCTTTCCTGTGCTAGGGACTCCAAAGCTGGACACGGTACTCCAGGTGGGATCTCACCAGAGTGGAGTAGGAAGGTTGGTTCAAGAAGCTGAGTTAGTATATCTACTGTTCTTGTCTATTGAGTCAGTCTTCTCACTATACAAAGGCCACCAACTCAGGTGCCTTTACTAAAACCATTCTCATTTTTTTTCCCAATTGCTTTCTTTTCCTTCATGTGTTTTGAAGTGATTTTCAAGGGTGTCTCCTACATAGTCTTCCTAGGAACTTCAGTGAGACTGACTGAGCTGCAGTTTCCAAAGTCTTCCCTACTTGCAAGACGTTCACAATCTCTTGAAAGGTCCTTCAAATATATGGTATTTGTCATTTCTGGGATTGGGGAGGGGGAACACATTCCCCTACCCTCCCCTAAAATATATTATTCAAAAACTAAGTTCTTCTAAGGCCAAGTTGTTTGCTATATCCACTCTCTTTACTGCTCTGTAAGATACTCCATTGCCATACAGTAAAACTAGTTTGAGAGTCCTGCAGTCCTACCACTACTGCAGTATACAGGTGTCAGAGAAACTCAAATTAGGATCTGTCATTGCTCAACTTTTTTTGTTTTGTCAAAAAAAATCCTACAAAGGCACCTAAGAATCTGCCACCTTTTCTGCTCATTCTGAAGTGCCCTGTTTGTTTCTGCAGCTACATGTCACAATCCTCTCCGATAAAATCTGAAATGTTTCCCAGTTCATTTTTCTGATACTTAGCCTTCAGCCTTGCTCTTGCCATCACTCACCTGTCACTGAGAATAAAGTCATTATTATGGCATAAAGGACTCCCTAAGTCACTTTGGCTCTCGATATGATGTAGTTCCAATGTACTGAAAGCCCAGTGTCATTTTATTGGCTATGAACAAGATATAAGGTTCTCTTAATCACAAGCTTTGCCAAGGGACAAGTCATTCTTATATTTGTTGGTGGTCTCTGTAGGGACTGCCACTTTGAAATTGAGTTGGCTGTACTCTCTCTTCACTGACAGCTGATAAGAACTTTTGTGATTCATGATTTTGTCCTTGATCTGCTATACTTCACTGAAACCTGTCTGCGGGTCACCTAATTGTACAAGTCTATCTTTTGAACACATAATATTTTCATGTCAACCTGTATTCCTCTTATTATTACTGTGACTTGTTGTTCAGTCAAGGAGGATCTCTGCTTGTTATACTGAAAATTCCGAGTTAAAATTACTCAAGCTTTTTACTTTGGTTGACGACAGCTCATGAATAAAGTAATGAGCGGCCTGTATCCACCCAATTTTATACCAGCCTGAGGAACTGAATTTCATTTGGGAGCTCTTCTTCAGAGGGATGTGTGAAAGTTAATAAAGTAGCAACTGTTTTTCTGGGGTTTGTTGTTTTCGGCATCGATTCCATTTTCAGTTTTCCAAGTATTTCCTTCATGTAATACATCTGTGTTCCACCGAGGCATATTTAAATGGAACTGCATGATAATTCTGTTTGATGTTCATCACATCATGTGTCTGATCTTAGTACTCATTCAAAGAGAATTTGGTTTGAGTTGTTTTAACTGTATGGGCATATTAAGCTGAGGAATGACATTTTTTTCCCTGAACAACTTTAAAGTAATGTAGTTGCAACTTACAGAGGCTTAGCAATACTTAAAGAAATGCTGTAGTTTTAAAATGGAGAAAAAAAATTATTAAAATTTCCATAAAAAATCTGAGCCAAAGCAGGGATGTAAAAGTAGATGACTTGCAAAAAATTGAAAAAGAAAAAAATCTGTGTCTTCCTTTATCTCTTCACACAGGAATTAACTCATGTTTCTTCATGGAGAACAAACATTTATCCTTTGCATCACATTTTATAAACTTAAAAACCTTTTGTTTTGCTTCTCTGCAGAAACTTTAGAATTATGGATGCTCTGATAAAAATAAGGGGAAAAAATGGGAGTTGTTTAGGGAGGAAAATTCATGTATGTCATTAAACACAAAGTATATAAAATAATTTTACCTCCCCAGAATATGTCTAGTCTCTTAGCCCTGGCTTGAGAACTGCTGAGATCATTTGAAGTACACTTTCTAAAGGTTGAGTTGCTCTTTGCCTTAACTTGAAGGAGTTAATTTAAGAGGAGATCTACTCCATATCTAAAGAATCAGTGTATTAACAAAGAATATTCATGTAATAAAATTATACATCTGATGCTGCTGGGAGTTGTCAGTATGGATTTCTGAAGGAGAAATCATGCCTGACCAAGACTTCTCCAACAAAACTTCTAGCTTCAAGGATGAGGATGACTCATAATGTTAATCTTGTCTTTAACAAGGCTGTTGAACCTGGTTAACCATCGTATACTCTCAGACAAACCACTGGTGTACATTTTAAAAGGACGGTGACATGGGCTGAAAACTGACTGAACTGCTGGGCTCAAAGGTTTGCAACCAGTGGCACGAAGCTCAGCTGGGGGCCAGTCACTAGTGGTGGACTCACAGAGTCAGCACTAAGGTCAATGTTTTTTAATTTCTTCGTTAATGACCGGGGCCTGTACAGTGTACCCTCAGCAAGTTTGCATGTGATAAAAAGCTAGGAGGAGAAGTGTGCAAACAAGTAATTTCTAGAAATGAGAACTAGAAAATTAATGAAAGAATTGCTTGTTTAACCGTTCAGAGTTTTAATTATCTACAACTCATTAGTAATAGCACTCTTTTTTCTTTTCCTCTTTCATATCAAATCAGTCTCAAAAGTATCTAGGGTAATAATCAAATCAGAACTTCAAAGATAACACTTGGAAAAAGAATATGAGAAAGGTTTTTAAGGTGTTCATTCTGAAATAGAAATTGGTGTCCTAAAGTTTGAATGCATAATTTCCAAAATACAAACTGATTTACAGAATTAATTTTTTTCTATTAGATATAGAAAAAAATATTTCTTACCATGAAACAAAACAGAATTATTGCAGTCCACTTTTACGTGGCCAGCTTTGCTTTCAGTATACTTTGTGTCTTCTGTGATGTTTCTCACTTTAAAATACATTCGTCATCAAATTATATAGAGCAGACGAGCTATTTTTAATTTCCAAAAAGAAATAAAAATTAAATCCAAATCCCAAATCTACTTGTTACTCTGAAGGAGATGTGATCAGCCAAATAGAAGTTTTGAAGAAATTTTTGTTTTAAGGACATCTGTGGTAAAGTTATAGAAGCTTATTTCCAGAGTTTGATGAGACAGTTTAGAAAAAAAAAAAAAAAGAAGAAAAGAATAATTCTTCTACCTGTTTATATAATTTAGCAGACCTGTGTTGTATTAGGTTGTTTGGGTTTATTTATTTATTTTTTGCTATTATTGTTGTCAACATTTCTGTATTCTATCAGGAAAAAATAATTTCAAAGCAAGGAAAGAAAATTGCATTCTAATTATTGAGAAATACCATATTTTTTGGGCCACTGCACACAATTTAGTGTCTTACATGATAACAGAGAAAATTAATGAATATTCTGAAGTTTAAGATGAAAAAAAAAAAGGAAAAAAGAGAATGAATATTACCTTGACTACTTGGAGTGAAATTCTCAGGATAAGGTACAGTGTAATCATTACCTCTGTTTTGATAGTCCCCGATTAGGACATCATTCCTCTTTTAAGGGTACAAATTGCTTTCTGATAGCTGAATATGACAAGCAAATATCATAAGGATTGCATTTATAATGCTGTCCATCTCCTGTTTGAAAGGAGCTTTGTATTTTCTTGCTATTCATTGAAAGCTAAGTTGGATTTTGCTGTTTCATAATCAACAGCATTCAGTCATTTTTCTTTTTTTTTTTTCTTTTTTTGCATATGAACACACATATATAACTTGCATATTTATGCACGCTTTAAAATTACTTGTCGCTCTTAAAAATTGGAGCCTTTTATTGCAGCTATCAAACATACATGTTCATATTCAGCTGTGTGGTGCTTAGTTGCCAGCTGGGGTTAAACCATGACACACCAGCAATGAAATTTTGTGCTTTGAAAATGCTTTTACAGAGCATTTTTTGTTTCTTTTTCACTGTTCCCTGAAGGAGTTTCCCATCCATCTAAAACTGTGACTTAAACTTCAATCTTGTTTATGTAGTTCTGAAATCCCTTCCTTGGTGACTTTAAAATTTAATTTTTTTATGCTGCCAGATCAATTTCTCAGGAAACCTCCTGAACTTCCATCAGTTTTAGGAAGCAAAGTGGTTGCAATAGTAACGAGGAAGTATCAAGTTAGAGCAAGGTAGAGAAGGTAAATAGATCCCAGAATTGCTTCAAGCATTTTAATAAAATAGTATGAATTAATATAATATCTGTAGGCACAACAGGCAACATATTTTAGAATAAAAATTATCCTGTTCTCTTTTCTTTTTAGGTAGTTCAAGAAACACATCAGTTATGTTTTTTGCTTATAGATCTTTGGTATGGGGTTAATTTAATCCTTCGTTTAAAAAGGCAGGTGGAGTAATCATTCTCAATTTAGCTGCAAAACAAATAACACTTAATCATTTTATGCACTATGCTCTTGAAATTTTGCTAACATCTTTACTCCAAAGCAGTTTCCATTTTATTATTTGAAGAAATAAAATGGAGGCATTGATTATTCCATAACAAGGACTGTGTTTTGACACTGGCCTGCGTCCAAGAGTGATAAGTAACATTAGCTGAAAAACCTTGCTGACTCAAGTAACATCCTCACAAAGTAAATAGAGTAAATTTTTTTTCATTGCCAAGTGAATGATCAATGATTTTCTTTGAACTCATTTTATCAAAAGAAATTAAAATTTCAAATGAAAAATTACCTGAAAATTGTAACTTCGTGTCTGTAACAAATCAGCTGAAATACCATGCATTCTACAGATAAAATCAAAACTAGATCAGACTTCAACCAAATTCATTTTTGCTGCGCTTTCTTCCTGTTTCTAACTTTGGATGTAGCTATGCTGTCCTTTCTCAAGTGTAATTTCCTATGAGTTTTGTAAAAAGTATTATAATTTCCCATGGAACATTTCTAAGCAATGTGAAACATTATTTTTTCATTAAGAATCTTCTCCCTTTATGTGACGTTAAGGAAACAAGAAACTGACGGTTTATTTTTTCAAACTTCTGCATCAACATACTTTGCTGATTTGCAGGTGACCACAGAGTTCAATTGTACCCATTTGTTACATCATAAGGTATTATAAAAACTGTTTCAAAAAACCTCTGTGGTCCACTTGAAAGTGTCCAGAACTTCCTCAATGTAAGACCAAGTATGTCCAGCTAAATTCCAGTTAATATCATTACAGGTTACCTCCTCTTGCCTAATTAATAATATATGACACAAATTATAGAATCACAGAATGATATGGGGTTGGAAGGGACCTCTGGAGATCATCTAGTTGAACCCCTTGCCAAAGAGGGTCCTCCTAGAGCAGGTTGCATAGAAACTTGTCCAGGCAGGTTTTAATGTCTCCAGAAATGGATACTCCACCACCTCTCTGGGCAGCCTCTTCCAGGGCTCTGCCACCCTCAAAGGGAAGTTCCTTATGTTTAGATGGAACTTCTTATCTACCAGTTTGTGCCCATTTCCTCTTGTGCTCTCACTGGGTACCACTGAGAAAAGATTGGGCCCTTCTTCTTGACACCCACCCCTTAAATATTAGTTCTTCAAGTGATTCAAAGACCCTCTGTTTCTTATCAGCTTGAAAAAATAGCTCCTAATTGTTTAAGTAGTGACCAAGTTTATTTATCTTTTTTTGTGGCTGCTGAGTTTGTATCTCGTTACCTACTCAATATCTTCAGTTGGGCCTAATTTTGACCTAGAATAGTTTTGCTCTAGAAACGTGAGTGTTTCTGTTGCCTTTGTTACATTTTAAAACTCAGGTACAGCAGCAATATGCACTGTGGCCTGAAGACACGTGAAATGTTTCTACAACAAGTTAGATGTTGAAAGCTTGGTGTTGATCAGGCTCTCTTGATTTGCTATGAAGTATTTTTTTAAAAAGCTTAGACTTTTAAGATCAAGAAAAGATTTAAAGTCATAACTAAGTGTGTGTGTTTTTCAAGGATAAATCTCCAAGCTATATGAAGACCTTAAATTAAAAAGGGAAATCATAAACAGCAAGCTAATATATTGCTGTCCAATATATTATTTGTATCTCATAGACACAAGGGTAAGGATAAGATGATTTTTTTTTTCCATTTTATTTTTTTTTTATGAAATTCAGCTGGAAATAAACACAGGCCAAGGACTTCAGGCTACAGATGTTGGAATTCATGGGTGGGACTGAAATAAAGAAAACTCACAAGGAAAGCGGAAGCCTTATTATAGGAGCAGCTGAACAAGTTAGCATCCTGTACTGGAATTGGTAATTACGGTTTCAGCACTGATTGTACAACAAACATCTGGGGATTTACAGTAAAGTTGGCTCTTGGCCATCAGCCAGAGGCTCATTTGTATCTCTAGCTGCATTCCAATAGGTTGCTCTGCAAAGAAAGTAGCTGTAGTTCACGAAGTTTGTTAATTTAGGGTGGCAATCTGTCACACACAATTCTGCAGCAGCTACTACAGCATATACTCTTGCTGAAGTCTTTGCAAGCGTAAGTGGTAACTGCAGTAGTGGGGGGTGTAGGTTGGAGATGGTAAATTTTCTTCCAGTCTGGAGCGTAAGCAATTTTTAAGAATAAAAAATTATTGCACGTAATTCTTATTAGGAAACATGAAAGATGTTTGTAAACATGAAAGATGCCACATTTATTTTCAGTAGAAAGGGAAATTCAAGTTTATAGTAAGAATGGTTAGAAAGAGATTGTTATTTTTTTCTCTTGCTAGATCAATATACACAACAATTTGGAAATAGTTTATTTTTCTTTCTGAGTTTCTCTGCTGGTGTCCACCAGATCAGAATCTTCCTATAAATTTGTGGTTGTACTTGCGTTGTTACTTTAATGAAGTGTAGGTATTTTGGAATGCCATTTAACTCCCTTTGTAAGCTGAGCCACAACACTGGCACAAAATGCAGAAAGTGGATTAGCTTTTTGCAGGAGCAACTACTGTACTTTCTACAAGCAGAGAAATTGCTTTTAAAAAGTATTTTCATAAAAATATCATTATGACTATTTAGATCTGGGATACTACAGCATGTTCTTTTAAGATGCAGAAGCTGCTTCTCTTAAAACATATACTGCCCTGGCATGCAGTGGTTCATATTCAATAGAATACTATTTTTTCAAGTAGCTTCATTAATTTTTTGTTTCAGCAGGAAGAAGGGCAACTTAATTCTGTTCTTATGAAAGTGAAGAAAATTATATGTTTTCATATGAATTAGTAGAACTCGTATACTGCACAGATAATGTGCTGGGATTCCCTGAAAGCAGCTGATGTGAGAACGAAGTGGTGCTTCTTTGCCTTATATTAGATGGTGGTGGCAGATAAATACTAGGGAAAAATCATATATATATATATATGAAAAAGACAGATATGTTTTCTATATACAGGTGTATTTTATGTTTTGTTTTTGTTTTGTTTGTTTTTATTTTTTTATTTATTTATTGTCAGTAGGGTGTGCAAGAGGCCATGTTTATATTCTCCCAATTGAAGCCTACGTTTTTTATTAACTTCATACTTTGGTCTTAGCATTTTAATATATTTATCAATTTGTCTTCACAGGGAGAGTCAGAGTAGCACAAAAAAAACCTTTCTGAACTACAAATAGAGTTGGTGTTAGGATTTGTTTATTTCTGGCTATTTGTTCTGTATCTTTCTAAGTTCTACAGTTGTTGACTGGTCTGGTTTTCACCTGTGGATTTGAGCAATTTGGTGTAATTGGCAATCAAAATGTTGGAAAAGCATGGCACAGATGCTTTATGTGTGAATTCAAGTAGTCTAAATCAGGATCTAACGAGGCATTCTACACAGAATGCTTTGTTGTGTGTGTCTATTTACTGAACAAAGAGGCATAAATCTCTTTTTGACTTGAGTTTAGCACTCAGAAGATGTACATCCGTGTTACTTAATCTCTCCACCCAGTTTTCAGTTCAGGGGCTGCTTATTTTGCACATGTCCCTTTCCCTTATTGCAACAGGAACCAGGTGGGCACCAACCACATTCTCATCTGTCCTGTATCTCTTGTTTGTATGTAGGAACCATCTAGGGACATACATTCTACATCTGTCTGGTATGCAAGACAGTTTGGCCAGGATCACTACGTGTACCTCGTAAGTGAAAAGGTGGTGCAGGTGCATGTGCACAATGTAGCCTTGCTGCTAAATTGCCTTCCATTGAATAAACCAGGAGTTCAAATTTGGAACACAACAAGTAGAATAAATAAACATAAACCAAGCCTTAATTGTGGATGATTCCAAGCCAGAATCTAACACATGCCTCAATTTTAGCCTGAAAAGACCCTCATACCCAGGCAAAAGAGCCCAAAGCCCTTCAGTTATCCTAACATAGTAATGATATTACCCTTAATGAGGCTCATAGAGACACCATCTCTACGTACATTCAGGCTGCCTGAGATGACCAATTTCTCCTATGTGGATTGTTATGTGAAATTATGAGGCATTTGACTGTACACTTGGATCAAATTCCACTTCATGTACAAAATTTTACTGTTGCATCACCTAAAACAAACTACTCTTTGACCAAAGAACTAAAAATATGAGACGTACGAATGTTTCCCTTAATTGTATGGGTGTTAATAGGCACATTTACTGTGATTTTGATTTGTGATTTGTAGTTGTTTTGCTCTAGTAATTCAATAATAATCTTAAAATTAAAACAAATATTTAATTAGCTTTGTTAACAAAACTTTGTTGTTTTGTTTTGATAGACCAATTTAACATTTTTTCTTGAAGATAAATTGCAGGTGAAAGACTTGCCTCTCAGTAGCTGCACGTAATCTCTCAGAATTTCTTGCAGTCCTTTTCAAATGTTGATTCTAGCTCTTGAAAACAGAATTTCCTCTGATCCATATCATCACACATACCTTTTTAGTTTTCATTAGGAGAGTGCTTTTGAAGTGCCTTTCCTGATACTCTCCAAATACTGTCTTATGGTACACGTTGTAGCATGGTCTTGCAGCATGCAAACTGCATTCCTTTTCTGCAAAATTAAACTGGAATACGCTGAAATATAACACCAAAAACCAAATAGTATTAGTGTTACATCCTCAGCACTGTAAATTCACTTGTCTGTTTTAATTGGATGATGATGTTGCAGGTATAACCAACGTCTCACATCTAAACATAAAGCTATT
The DNA here is from genome assembly GCA_013398155.1 of Pedionomus torquatus. Classification (NCBI taxonomy): domain Eukaryota; kingdom Metazoa; phylum Chordata; class Aves; order Charadriiformes; family Pedionomidae; genus Pedionomus; species Pedionomus torquatus. Next base: position 198,834 of record VZRU01006243.1, read on the forward strand.
TCCCCTATTTTACTTCTTTTCCTTAAAATGAATCCAAGGGCACTGCCCACCTGGAGATTTAAGAAGAAGGCTTAATTAATGTCTTCAGGTGTGATCTGGGAAATGCACTCTCTCACAGCTATGAGTAGAGATTTACCAGTTTTATGATATTTTAAAAAGTGAAAATTCCAAACTAGAAATGTAACTGAAAAATCATTATCCTAAGAATAAACAAGAATATCTTCTTTTTTTTTTCCAGTTTTGACCTCTACAAGTTCAGTACTTTCTTAAAGCTCTTAATTAAATCACACTCGGAATATCTATTCTTGCTTTTAATCCTATTTTGCTTTCTTGTACAAATAGAAAACTATTTTAAGAAAGTTTCTGTGGGCAGAGCATCTCTATAGAATTAGAAACCAGAGTTCTCTGTATGCATAAAATTTTTGACAATTTTTCAGAAGTACTTCTCCTTCGCAGTTCACCTTTCCCTTGCTAAAGGATGTAGTCCTTTGTTGTTGGTTTTCTTTTTTTCATTCAGCCTCTTTTGAATCTTCAGGTGTCTACTGTGTGTTTATGCGTCTTAGAATTTATTTTACGAAACACTTGAATGTCTCAGGATCAAAAAGTCTCGATAATTCTTTTTTATTTTCACTGTACTCATGAGGGAACCCTTTTGGTAAATTTAATTTTTCTCGTGAATTCTCTTTTTTCTTTTTTTTTTTTAATTAAAATAATTTTATTTGAAAATGTTGGGTTTTGGTTGTTTTTTTTTTGTTCGTTTGTTTGTTTTGTTGTTGTTTTTTTTTTTTACATTGCTCCAACTACACAATACACCTTATATGTGCTACGTGTTCTTACTTATATGTGCTAGGCTTCTAGCTTATCAAGATATATTCAGTCTTCTTTCAATATCTTGCAAGAATCTTTGGTAATTCAACGTTGAGAGGTGGTTTTTTTGGCTTTGGTGTTTTTGGGTTTTTTTGTTGTTGATGTTGTTTCATTTTTTTTTTTTAAACCAACAGAAATGCCATTCTAAACTGTCTGTGTGAGTGGGTTTTTTTTGTGAGCTGTGAATAAAAAAAGTGTTGGTGAAAAATAAATATTGTACAAAAATGGGAAACTCAATAAGTACCTGTCTAACCTTTACTATATTTTGGTCTTTCACCTTAAGGCAAGAATGAAGACTAAGCTTGGTAAGACACTTTGGCAGTAAACAAATTTGTCTTATTTAGACCGAGATAAGCCTTTAAAGTTATAAGACCACTTTGAAGAACATCTTGCCCCCCAGCACTTTCATATATCATACTGCTTTTGAGACCAGAAGATGTCATTTCTAGGAGTTATGGTAAATGCTTAGAATTTAGGTTTTCATTATTTTTATGCCATTTGTTTTTTGTACTACGATAGGTACAAAGATTAGGAGAAGAAGAACCAGGATTGGTTTATATTTCTAAAGGTCAATAGCTTTTTCCAGGGCTTTAGATAATAAGGCCTCTGCACCTCAAGTTATCTGCAAAACAGAACTGACAGCACTTTCCTGTCGCACAGAAGGTTATATGGCTAGATACTTTAAAAGATTGTGTGCTGTTAGATGATATAAGCAAATAAGAACATCAGAGCATGGTAGTATTAACACAAAGTACAAAAGTACTGTATTTTTATGGAGTACTTTATATCAAGCATCCTGAGGTCACCCGTTTATGTTCAGTACCCTCAGTTACTATTACGATTATTATTTTGTTTCCTGTCTTGAAGATCAAGCTTATAGGCATCGTTTTCAGCTCATCCTTCTCTTATAATTTATTTCCTGTGTTTTTTGAGACTGATGAGCTATAAATTGCTCATGAGATGTGATGCTTTTTCTAATCAGAGGCTATAAAGAGTAGAGCCTGGCATTATTTTATTGCTTTACTAAACAGTTCTGCTAATGAGGCTACCAATACAATGTCGTTGTTAAAAGACGGAACTGATACTGATGTTGCTCCTGATTGGGAAAGAAGGACGAGCAGTTTTATTATGAATTATATGTCTTCATTCTTTGAGGTGATTTGGGGGCAGGAGCACTAACACTAGAAATGCAGCATATGAAAGCAAGCAACAGCTCTGTCAAGGTACGATTCACTTCATCTTGCTCATCCCAAATTTTTCCTTCCACAATACTGCAAGTGCTGATTCCCAGCGAATGTATTTATAGCATCGTAATATCATATTGCTTATTTTCTTATGAACATATATTAGAGATGCACATCACATCCTATGTCTTCATAGGCCTTATGTTTCCTACAGCTTCTTTTGCTTGCTCCCTTTCAAAAGTGAATAAAGTTTGATCATAAAGACATTACACAAAGCGTACCATGTTCAGAGCAACTGAAGGTGTCATTGACTTACTGGAGCCAGACAACTTATGAATTTCCTTCCCCTCTCTATGAAACGTGGAGGTTTTTTTGGTTTTGGTTTGGTTTGGTTTGGTTTTTTTCCTCCATGAGAATTATTTTTTATTCTCTACAAAAATTGACCTAGAATTTACTCATCAGCTAATAATTCAAAAGAGCAGTTGTTCTGATTTTAATTTCTATTTTCATATTTTATTCAAGGTCAATCTTAATTATAAAATAAACTGCAGTGAGATTTCACTTGCCACCCCACAATGCAGTTGTAACCAGGAGACTTTACCTAATTATATAAGTGCATCTGATTGTGCGAGCATGTAGCCAGGTCCTTAGCAATTTAGGGTTGAATGTGATCTGAAACAAAATCAATAGCTAGCAGCTTTTAAAGATTTACTGAACTAGAGAAGCAGTGCCCTTTAAACGTGTTTGCCTTGTTGGGCCTCCATTTGTGCATCCTCCTTACTTCACTGACAAACTTTGATTTCAAATGCATTTGAGCTAATATTTTGAGAATGCTTGAAATGCGTGTCCAAACCTGTTGCTGGTTTGCATAACTTAAGTCCACTTGTCCTTGTTATTAAAATCCTCTGCAATTATGCAAATGTATTTTAGTATAGCATGAGCAACTTTCAGAGCCAGCTTCCACAACAGTGTGAATATTGCATACCTAGTCTTTAGAGCCACTTCTTCCATTTTTATTTTTTTTATAGATTTTTTTTTTTTTTGTATTTATGAAGGATGGGGGAGGGAATCAAAACAGCAGTGAGGATAAATTAGATTTTTGTTGACATAGAATAAATGTTCTGAAATGTTTTGTGATATTTCTGGCACAGATTGTGTTTTTAATAGATAACTAGCAGATTAACAAAGTCTTGTCTCTGGTTGCCTTAAATGACATTGGAAAACATCAAATTCTGTTCTGAAAATTGTAGTCAATTAACACTAACCTTCAGGTAACAAAGGAATGTGCTTTTGATTCCCTTCCTAGAAACTGTAAAAGTCTTATAGCATTTTAGTAATATGACTGGCATTGGTGGAGTCTGGATTTTTGTATTCTAAAGCTTTTTTTTTTTTTTTTTTGTATTCTAAGGCAGTTTCCATGACATTTCAGCTTCAATTTATCTTTTTAGGTATTTTCAGCTTTTATATCTGTAAACAACATAAGTACTGTATGACACAGTCGCTTCTGTTTTCTTACCCATCTTTTAAAGCTACTATCTTACCTGCCCAATAACCAATAATCATTTGAATCTGTGTATTTTATACTTTATGTAACAACAGTTTTCTTTTCTAGCTTTAATATATAATAACTAGTGTGGAACACATGGTAGTCTTGTAGATTTGCTGTGCCTTCGTAGTGATTTTCTGATATATCTCAGCTTGTCTCCTTTTGAGTTCAGTCCTGCCCCATAAGTCTTGTTCTTTCTAAGTTGTCCCATGTATTTATTTTAATGAATGAAAAGAGATGAGAAGAAACAAAACTTTAATGGTTATGGTATTATACAGTATTAGTGAGAGTGACATAATTAGTTGCTTGGTGACTACATCTCATCTTTGAGTTGTTTACTTGTTTTGAAGTTCTGCCAAAACTCATAGTTGAAACATTTTTCTGCACTCTGGAAATGATCTCAATTACTTTTTGGTTAAAATAGCCACCTTCTGCAGAGCAAATGAAACCTTCCTTATGTTTTCAAACTTTCTGTTTGGGAGGGAGACTGTGAAATCAGAATAACAAAGCATTTAATTAGTTTTGAAGCATTTTGCAGTGGCATTCTCTCGCACTTTCCCCCTCTCTCTTTCAGTCTTCCTCGTGCCCTATTTCTCTCTTTCTATCCTTTTCTCTCTCTTTCATTTTCTCCTTTCACCCTCTCTCTCACTCTGTGTTTTTTTTTTTTTTTTTTTTTTTTTTTTTTTTTTTTTCTGCCTC
>VZRU01006243.1:203151-221576 GCA_013398155.1 Pedionomus torquatus
TCCTTTCCCCCCCCCCCTCACTCTGTGTTTTTTTTTTTTTTTTTTTTTTTTTTTTCTTTCTTGCTAGCTCTGTTTCATTTTGTATAAATAATAAAGTATTGCTAAGGATTAGGAGAAATGGTGATTAAGAGCTCATTAATGTGTTACAATGACAAGGTGAGTGTTTGGAGCACTCACTTGGAGGGAGAAGCACCTCAATTTCAGTTCATAAGCCAAAGAAAAATTTTTAGATTTAACATGAACTTTGAAATACTTATAGCCGCCTTTAAAATTTACTAAAATAAATTCATCCAACTCTTACTCAATTCATTACAGTAAATGCCATTCCATAAATTTCTTTCATCAACATTTGATTCTTAATCCCTGGAATATGAAGGATGTGTAGGGATGACTCATTTTTACTCCACAGTTTCAAGATGGTTAGAATCATAGAATTATAGAATGGTAAGAGTTGGAAGGGACCTTAAAGATCATCGAGTTCCAAACCCCTGCCATGGGCAGGGACACCTCCCACCTAGTGCAAGTTGCTCAAAGCCCCTTCCAGCCTGGCCTTAGACACTTCCAGGGATGGGGAAAGTTCTTGGATTTGGATTAAAAATGGGATTTTAAAAATGAGATTAGGACTAAAAATGGGATTAAAAATGCTTCCTCTCACTTTCACAGTCTACTCTTTTCGTACAAAGCATGCCCCACAATGATGCTAATCCTCTCCTGTCTCAAAAATTTCTACTAAGCACAAACTGCTGCTATGTTTTGGGCTGGAGGGATTTGGTTTACGTTTGCTCTTCCTGACTATAGAAAGCAGTAGTTTGTCTAGCTGAGCCAGATCATATTTTTCTGTTTTTTCCAAAAATGTGGACTGAAGGGAGAGAGAATATAGTGTGTGAAAAAACTTAAAGGAATAATTTTCCTTTTCCTCTATAAGTTCATACAAATCCTTAAATTGCCATTGAAATCATCAAGTACACTTTCCAGTCTCTCATAAAAGGCAAGCAGGTCTAATCATAATCTCAAACTAATGCAATAGAAGCCCCAAATGGGATGTTCTTACTACAGGAAAATGTTGCCTCCTCTTGATTAAGTCTCAACAAGACTCAGTCTGTCTCAAGCAGAACAGCACTGTGATTGTGCCAATGTCTGCTTGCGATGTGATCTTCTGTGAGGTAAGGGAATTAATGCTGAGAAATTTTGAACTGACCTGAAATAATCAGTGGGTCATTATGTTTGGGACTAAAATTTTGCAGAGCAGACAGAGATTTCAAAGCACGTTAGGAAGAGCAGTTTTTTTCAGCTGAAATATTAACTAAACGCAATCAAGGTTATGTGTAAACAGAAACAGGCAGGTTTTATTTGGGGGCAGGGGGAGAGGAACAGAAAGGATGATATAGATACTTGAATATATAAAACATTATCATATCTTAACATCTCATTCATCTTGCAAATGTATTTAGAATCCAGACAGCTTCTTCTGGTATACCAACGTAAGTGTGATTATAGAGGAGAAAAATACATAAACCCCCACGGATATTGAAAAGGTTCAAAGAACATTGTTTAAGTTTTAACTTCAAAGTGTAAATAGAAAACTCTAGCAGATGCATAGAGTTAATGCAGAGTTCTAAGTGTTTGGGTTTTTTTATCCTCATCTGTTCACCTCCACCCCTTTTTGTACCTTCCAACAATTACAAGAAATCAAGCACGGAACCCTAGCCTAACAGTCTTCTAGTGCACAGTTTTCATACATTATATATAGACCCCATTAGAATAACACCTATAGGAGGAAAGCACAAAATTGTTTTAGTTTTAGTAGAGTGCAAATATAAAAAAGGTGTTGGTTTGGACTTGTCCATAGTGATTTTAATTTCAGTTCTTCTTTCTTTTCAGTTTTCTTTTCCTCATTCTCTTCTGTGCTTGCGAAGTATAGACGTAGAGTCTACTAAACTGACTTCTTTAGGGGAGTTGTAGTGACCTTTGTGAGGAAAGTTTTTGTACCCTGTGGGACTCCATCATCATTCTCCACTTAAGTAGCTTTCAAGAGATCTGCTTTATTCTGTACACATTCCATCTGGCTGCACATTGCAAAAATCTTTGGGAAGTCCTCTGAGGTAATTTTTCTGAGAATATGAGCCTTTAAAGGATTGGACTCTAGTATTTCAATCCTACATTATTCTTAATCAGTATTTTAACCACTGTCACAGCGGTTACTCGAGCTTGTCTGGGAAGTAAAGATAAAGGCTGAACAGGCACCAAAATGGCATATTTAGCAAAACACCGTCCGTCCAGGTCAGTGCACTTATCCATTAGACCAGATCCCAAGCCATAGAGGAAACCCACAAATACCATCAATGGGACATTAAATCTTTTTGAATAGCTGGTAAGAAAGAAGAACATGAAACCAAAACATCTGCACTTTCCTTCATTTTTGACCATATATTTATTAAATAAATAGAAAAGCGAATTTGTTTCAAATATGGTGATCACCAAGATGTCGGAAGGCTATTGGATACTTGTACTGTAAGAACATTTAATTGTCTTAATGCATCAGTGCCAGAACATATTTAGAACCACAGGGCTTTTGCTAAAAGAGGGAGTTTATTCAGGCCATGGTCATAAAAGTGTTGTTTGGTTTTTTTTTTTCCTAAGAGCATCCACCCCATGGTTGCTCTGATCTTGTCATGCAACCAGACAATAAACTCCTGGTTAGACCGCACTGCTTCATTTCCAGGGCTTTAGCCAAGTCATGCTTCTCTTTTTTTTTTTTTTCCAACAGAAGATTAGTGAGGACAACTTCTAAATGTACTCATTATTTCCTCAAAATAGTCATAATCTGGAATTAAATAAATAAATAATAGTTACAGATAACTAAATCACAGAGAAATAGAATAAACCTGAACCACAATATTTTTTTTTTCAGTTTTGTGTTGCAAAGGGATTCAAATGGTTGAGAACATATTTCCTGTACTCCTAGGACTTCCAGTATTTTGGATTAATAAATTAAGTTGCAGTTTGTACACACCACTGTTCTGAATACTGCAAAAATGTAGTTGACATTACTGGGCTTGCTCATTTGTACTAATTTAATCTTGTGATTTTTCCATTAGTCTGTATTTCATTTTGTTCTATTAACTTTTTCTTTACCCGAATCAAATTTTTTCAAATGTATTTATACTTTAATGTTGCTAGACAAAGTAATAGAACCAGAAATACAAATGCTCTAAATCTTCATTTATATATTTTATAGTCTGATTTATTTTTTTTTCCAGAGAACAGAACTCAAAGCAGTAGTTCACTATTTATTTTTTAAATTGTACCAGCAGTCTGAAAACCAAGTTTGTGGTTGATGCCAGCATGTGGTCATGATTTTCAGAGACTTTTCAGTCATTGCTAATGTTGAATAAATATCAGCATTGCAGTTAATAGGCATATTAATTGATATTACTAATGATAAGGATAGTTTTCTACGCACACGTTAGGACATGTAAAAAAATATCAGGGTGGTTAAGTATAAACGCCAACAAAAAGGACTCCTCTGATTGTCAGGCATATATCAATTAGCCACAAAATTTGACAAAAATATAAACTTTCATTCTTTATTTAAAAAGAATTAAGAAAATATTTAAATAAAGCAGGGAACCTTTTAAAATTTTGTTTCAGGTTTCTTTTTGTACAAAATTAGAAAGGCGTATGCAGCAGCTGTGTCTCTAGTGGAAGTTGGAAGCCACCAGCACTGCACAGCAGGGTTGGGTTTAGAAGGAAAGAGGAGTTTGGTGTTTTCTGAAGCGCATAGTACTTAAATATGGTTTGTCTGCATGATATCTTTATGAGGTTGTGTTGGACTTGTCATAGATGTTTCCAGCTGGAGGTTTGAGAACGTGACACAAAAGAACTTAGAAATTACTCTAATTATTAGGTTATACGATTGCAATTCCCATCCTCCCACAATGAAGCATTATTTTATTTTATTTTTAAGTGGCACAGCACCATCATTATCTTTTTGCTCATAGCCTGGTTGGCAGAGCTGACAGGAAAGTCAGAGGGAGACATTTCAATTCCCTCAGGCTAAAAACTGAATTAGACCAGATATTCCATGTCTTGAGCAAATGCTCCACCTATTAAACAACTATAAAAAATCTGTGTGGCAGTAGCGAGGAAATCAACACATCTTGTCTCAGTGCTGTATTTGTGGGTGGATTTTAGGAATCATCATGAATTGTTAACAGATCCAAACTGGTTTTGTCAGGACTGTTCAAAAAAGATGGTGTTACTTTTATATATGGACAAGACTAAAACTTTCATCACCTTTTTTATTTTTTTTTTGAAAAAGGAAGACGCTGAAGGTACTTGAGAATAGATTTTTATGGGGTAGGATTGATTTCGAGCTAGCCTTCATGTAGGACATTTTGGTGCTTTCTTTGGACCTCACCTTCAAATCCTTAGATGAAATTGAACACAGATTGTCAAGAATTGTATGATTTTTTTTTTTAATCTGGTTTGGTACCAGATTAAGACTAGAATTGTATTTTATTCCCTAACCATTCCTATAGAAACTACACTCAGTTTCTTTAGAATAGGTGGCTTTTCCCTCAATTTTTTTAATTCTTACTTTCATGGTAATTCATGGTGTTTGATCTCCGCTTGTAAACCAGCAGCATATGGGTAAATTAATTAAAACCAAACAAATAAACCCTTTCCTTGTCAGATGTAGGATGCTTGATTTGCCTTAAAGAAATAATTAAAACAAATCTGAACATAGCCAGTCGTTCAGGCCCTCCATGATACCAGGTTTTGTTCCAGCCTTTCTGCCTCTGTTCCCTCTCACTTCTCTAAAAATTCTCAGCAAGACTAAAAGCTCATATAAGTCTCCCTTGCTGATTCCATGCTGGAAACGTCATTGCATCAAACTCCTCTATAATCTTTTTTACAATAATGGCTCAAAGTTTATGTGATGTGGCTTGGGTTTTATATGTTACAATAGGGCAGTATGTTTAAATAAGAATAGTGCACTTTTTATATTTTATTCACTGTTTTGAAAAAGATACACAAGGCAAAATTCTGTGCCTTCGGTCTCCACTTAAACCACATGGTAGGTACAAATACATCCTGGAGCTACCTTAGAATGCCAGCAGTTTTGATAACAACTTGTAGAGATCTGATCTCTCCATACTGACTTAAAGATGCTCTTATTCATGCAATTTGCTGCAGGTCACTCAAGTTCTGATATGATATTAGGACTCATTTGGCATGGATTTATCCATGATTTTTGGTTTTGCTTCAGAAATGGGTTTCTCTTTATGCCATACTGAAAGCAAGAAATTGCTTTGTAGTTGGCCTCGGAGTGAGAAAGTTTTTATGCCACTGGATGACTGGTTCTTTTGCTCTTTCTTGGTCACACAGCTAGTGAGCAGAGTAATGTATCTCCTCCATCAGTCAGTCTGCCAAGCTAAAGCGTATAGGATTTAAAGCAAGACTGGATGTTTCAGGTAGCCTGAAGAATAAAAGGAATTAAGAGGCAAAATTGATTTCCACTTCATTTTAATCTCCCTGTTTCGCTATTCTTGAATGGAGAATATATTTTGAATATTTGTTACTGGTGCTAAAATATGAATATTAGTTATTATAGGGTCGACTTTGGTAAAGAAATCTGCCGAAACATCTTCAAGAGGAGCCATATAGAGCATTATGGTACTGATATTTAAAATCTAGAAACTTTAGAACAGTACTTTAAAACAAGCTGCTAATTTACACTGAATTAAGATTTTTAATGTCGGCATTTAATAATTTATTAGTATTAATAAATAATGTACACTCGTCAATTGATTTAGATGACACTATGATGATATAGGTGATACAATTCTAAATTACCAGGCTGCTGTATCCTTCAGAAAAAGAGTTTTCAGAGTACGTTTGTCAGAGTTTTGTCAGAGTACTTTTTTATCCTACAACTTTTATAAGTAAATGTGTGTGTAACTAGACCAAATAACCTTCACAGAAATAGGCAGTATCTTATCAAGCTTAAGAACAACCTGAATGTTCTTTCTGAGTGCAGTTGTAAATGTCAGGCTAATCCATGTCTTTTTTCTTTTTTTTTTTTTTATATACTGATAAATTCTGTCTGAGAATCTCTAATGCAGTTCTGGAGGAAAACATCTCCCATGTTTGCCACCTGGAGATCACATAACATTCTAAGGGATATGCTAAGGGTTGCTAAAACTGTTTTGAGAGTGTCCACTCAGTCCGTCATCTGCAAATTTGCTTATGGGAGGAGTGGGGGGTGTTTATTCTAAATGAATTAAATTGAAGAATTGATTAAGAAATGTTTATAAAAGTACTGTTCTAAGGCTTTTACTTTGGTAAATTGTTGCATGATTTGTTTTCCCCATAGAGAGATAAAGTGAAATGTTGAACGTTCTTTATCAATCAAATAAGATTACATTGAACGCTGCTATAAAATGTATTAATGAACTTCACCGCGTTAGATAATATTTCAAAATAAATAAGGCAAAAATATGACTCAAGAGATGTTGACAGTATTTTCCTCCAAGCACATTTCTAATGTAACATCAGCAGGGAAGAAAGCCATCTGTCCGTGTGTTTTTCTGTAAAGGATATTCAGGCTTGTTTGGAAAACAACCAGACCTTGTCCTTGTAGAGGTTGGCAAATCTGTGATATAAAATGGAGTCATTTAACCTATTGAAGGGTTTTATGTAATTCAGGAGACTACAATAACAGTGAAAGCAACTGCCTCAGCAGTAAAATTCAGTCTATGCTCTGTCCTCATCAAATAATAATAATGGCAATACTTAGTTCTTGATAGCTCTTTAAATGTTAATATGTACAGTAAACCCTAAGCTCAGGCAATATTAGCTGCTGCGCTTGCTTTTAAAGTTCTTATAAGTATATTCTGAAATGCCATGGAAGGATAAAGATTGTTTTTCTTCTCTCCATTACTTTAGTACTTTCTGTCCTTCTCTATTTCCTGAAATGAGTTCTCTTCCTAAAGACATTGAAGATGATGTGCATGTGTGGTAACTGTAGTTATTATATTGAAAATTGAAGTTGCATTGAGAAGTAATTTGAAATTAAAAACTGCTCTAGAGATCTTATGCAGTTTCTCTGAATACAGCAATCTTGTTAAATGCAAGGGGAAGTTTTCTTCATTTGAGAATTTTACAATCAAGCTGTTTATGGTAGAGGTATTCTACCATAAACCTCTACCATATTGTTATGGTAGAGGTATTGCAGCGTTCACTCACAACCCAGAAGGTGAGTCACATCCTGGGCTGCATCAAAAGATGTGTTTCAGCAGATCCAGAGAGGGAATTCTGCTGCTTTACTCTGCTCTGCTGAGACCCCACCTGGAGTAATGTGTGCAGGTCTGGAGCCCTCAGTATAGAAGGACATGGACCTGTTGGAGCGGGTCCAGAGGAAGGCCCTGAAAATGATCAGGGGGCTGGAGCACCTCTGCTGCGAGGACAGGCTGAGGGAGCTGGGGTTGTTCAGCCTGGAGAAGAGGAGGCTCTGAGGACACCTAATCGCAGCCTTCCAGTACCTGAAAGGGGCCTACGGGAAGGCTGGGGAGAATTTGTTTACAAAAGCTCACAGTGATAGGACGAGGGGCAATGGCTTTAAGCTGGAGAAGAGCACATTTTGGATTGGATATTAGAAACAAATTCTTTCCTTTGAGGGTGGTGGAACACTGGAACAAGTTGCCCGGGGAGGTAGTTGAGGCCCTTTCCCTGGAGATATTCAAGGGGAGGCTTGATGAGGCCCTGGGCAACCTGGTCTAGTTGGGGGGGTCCGTGTGACAGCAGGGAGGGCAGATTAGATGACCTTTGGAGGTCCCTTCCAAAGGTGAATGATTCTATAATTCTATTCAACTTAACAGCCGTAGATTCTCTCACCTGACAGCCTGTTTGAGTTTCTCACTAACTTTCAAATCTTTCATGGTGTACAACATTGCTACTGATATAACTAAGGTGGCTCTTCATAAAGAAATCTTCCAGATTTCAACTCTGTCTGTATTTTGTCTTCCTATATTTGAAATTAGTTCTTTAACAATTCTTGGCCTGTATTGATACTTTAATAAACATAATGAATTTTGGTTAGCTGAGGAAGAACATTGTGGTTTGCCTAAGGGATGCAGAAGAGAAACCAATGAAACAGTTACTGACATAATGCTTTGTGATCTGCCTTGATACTGAAAGCCAGATTAATTAATTGTTCTGATTTGAAAGTTTATGTATATAGCAATTCAACCTTTTTTTTTCTTGCCGAAGAGGTGAGACACTAATTTTATAAATATCATTGGACTCTGTCATGTCTTAGACTGTTGAGAGAAATTTCTTTTCTTCCTTTAATAACTTTTGGCTTACAGATGCACTGTTGTTCTTGGCTACCCTTCATGATACATGCTGTTGTCATGATGTATAGGGAAAGAGACTACACTATGCAACATTTAATTTTGGTTTCCAGCTTATATGGGATTTCATAGTTTAGCAACAATACCATGTATTGTCCTCAGAAGATGAGAGTAAACCAATCTAAAATTAATGCAATATGTTTCTTGAGGATAAAAGGAAGGGAAGTAGCAACCTGCTGTTGTGGTTTCAGCTTCAGGGCCTTGTAGAAGAAATTTAATTCAGCAACAATATCATTAATGCCAAAATTGTTTTGGGAAGGTCTGGGTCTAACAGGAGATCTTACAAATAAGAAACTGGAAGCAAATGAAAAATACCCTACCTTTAGCTAGTTATACTTTAGAGATTTGAGCACCAAGCATAAGTCCCAGAATACCTCTTGCAAAGGAACAACCCTAGATGAAGAATGAAGAAGATTTTTCAGGGATTGAAATTCGAGGAAAATTACTTTTTTCAGGTTTGTTTGTTTGTGTTTGTGTTGTTGTTTCTTTGTTGTTTTTTTTTTAAATGTCTGTAACTCCCAGTCTGATTTCCAAAACCACAAAAAGTCTGTGCACTACAAATTAGTAATTAATAACATATCAGTTTATATAGAATCACAGAATCGTCATGGTTGGACTCTGAGATCGAGTCCAATCATAGAGACACCAAAAGAAAAGAAAAAAGGGAAAAAACCTCAACCCCTCAAAACAAATTACCCAACCTAACAATCTTGGCCAATAGAGCATGCCCTGAAGTGTCACATCTACATGTTTCTTAAATACCTCCAGGGATGGTGACTCCACCACCTCCCTGGGCAGCCCATTCCAGCTCTCGACCACACTCTCAGTGAAGTAATTCTTCAATATCTAATCTGAACCTCCCCTGCCAGAAGTTCAGACCATTTCCTCTGGTTCTGTCATTATTCACCTGGGAGAAGAGGCCAACACCCACCTTATATATACTTACTGCATACCCCAGAGAGAACCCGAAGAGGCATTCAAATTATGGTATCCATAGATCTAGAGCATTAAACCGCCTTTAAATGGTTTTGACATATTAGGTAATAATGACTCATAAGCTTAATAATCTGAAAATTGACAGGACAACTGTTGCAGATTCAATGTAGCCATTAGTGCAATAGAAAATAATTGTTTACTTCAGGGGGTTTGTGGTTGTTTGGTGTTTTGTTTTTTTTTTTTTTTTTAAAAAAAAAAAAGAAAAATGAGGCAGGAGGATCAAAAGACAACATTTAAAATGCATTTCTGAACAGATCATCCATAGAGCAAATCAATTCCATTTTTGAGCTGATAAAAGAAACTGAATTGCCACATAATCTGTTGTTTTGGATACTGTTTCATGAGGTAATAATATCAATTTTGAGTCCCAAAGTAGACAATACTGCATGTTACAAATCTGAAATATGTGTATTGTTTCATTTCAGTAGGTATAGAATAAAACAAGTTCTTGAAAGTGAAAACAGACATGAATCATAGGAATTGAAGCATTCAGTATTATTTTTTTGTTTCCTTCATTGGGTGGATTAACTCGTCTTACTCCTCTAAAAGACTCTTACACTGGCAATGACATTTAGGCTTTTATACATCCAAACTTTGTATCTTTAAAGAACAAACAATCCCTGACAGCTGGCCTTGTGATAAAGCCTGGCTTTGTCTTAAGAAAAAATGCTTGAAAGTGATTTATTGGCCAAAGTTATTTTCTCTTAAATTGTGGCAATTAGAATAAATATGAATTGTCATTGTGCCATACAATTTTGTCTTAACCTTTTGAAATCCGTTTACAAGTGGGCATGCAGAACAGCTGAAGCAATGGCAGCTCAGGGATATTGGTCTGAAATAGGGTTCATTATTATCTCACTTTCAGTAGTGGTATTATTTTAATAATTTGGACATGTTTCTGCAAGCAAATTGAAAAAAAAAACCCAAACCTGTGAACAATTTTCAGTACTCCAGGAGTGATGCAGAGTTCCTTCTGCTTGAACATTATGTTTTACATGATTTCTAGCTTAGCCAGTGGCTGGAGAAATGGAAGAAGACCTTGTCTCAGGGAGAGTCGAAGGGGCTCTGTGTGCAGTCTGAAACACTGCCAGGGTAGATGGATACTTTCATGTGTCCTTGTTGGAACGATTCTTAAAGGCAGCTTAGATCTGGCCAAAAAGGCTGTGAGAGAAGTTGCCAGAAATTCTGGGATTTGTCCTGTCACAGTACATGTATCTGTGCCTGCAGCCTTATCCACCCTGTTCTTTCTCTCAGTTGCAAGACGTCTGTGGTTTTAAACATAGATATGTATTCTCTCCCTATTGATACTTTAAAAGTCTAAATAAGCTAAAATGTGATCATTTATTAGTTTACTGAAGTGTTGGTCATTCACTGAGTTAACATTTGGATGGTATTTTAACTCTTTTGCCATTTAAAATGGATATGAACCCAGGTTTCTGACCCCAGATCATTGTTTCACAGACTGTCACAGCAGTATTCTCTGCTGTTTTTTTATTTCTTATTATTATTTAAAACAAGCCTGTTTTTTTTAACTTCAGTAATGAACTGTAAGTGATATTTCCACTTGTCTGAATTAGTAGAGGAAGAAATTTAAGCTCATGCAAGGTTTTCAGTCAACAACAGGCGTACAGCACATATTTTCATTGAAAATCTCAGCCTTTTCCAAAAATCAGTTAGTGTTACAGAAGAGGAGCTGCACAGATGCAGAACCCAGCCCAACCAGTTCAAGATCAGCAGTGTCAGAGAAGGAAGTTTTGGATCTTTTGTGCTATAGGGACAAAATAGAAAAGATTCCTTAGAAAAATACTGTTGTTTTGTTCTGTTCTGCTTCACTTTGTACCTGAAACTTCAGAAGATGCAAATTTTACCATCTATCTTGCAATTACGGTTTATACCCCAAATATTTCCTCAGTTCAGATGGCAGTGTAGATGGTACAGATAGACCATTGTTGCATACAGACACTGAAAGGTCATTTTGTAGTATGCAGAAACCACGGAAAATATCTTGCACAGCGATCCCTGTGTATGCACAAGACTGCTTTACGTGAATTGGCATAAAGATGCTTGCATCATCTCTAGCACCAGATTTTCTACAATTGTTATTAGCTATTTACACCTACCAGAATTATTGTGTAATACCTGAGTGTCGCGGGCGGAGTGATTGACTTCACTCGTAAGAGAGAAGTAATAAACTATTTATTAAGATGAAACAGATTTAACAAATTAGTAGTAAATGCGACAGTGTTTTACGAGGGTCGATGCCAAGGTACACTTGTGTATTTACTGCACAGAGGACAGGGTCAGACAAACTGTCAGGGAGACCCTCCCGTTGAGTCACGAGGTTCAGAAAGGACCCCCTTGCTTTCTAAACTCCTTCTCAGAGAGGAGTCTAGGTGCGGCTGGATCCAATCCTAGTCCCAGACTTGGTCAACGGTTTATGTCTAAAGGATTATATGTGTGCACAATCAATCCTTTCTGTTACTTAGCTAAGATTTCAAAGTTTCAGCATGCTATTAGTCACTTACCGAGAATCTGTTGCGGCAAGGAATCTCTCAACCTCGAGGAGTAACCTTAAGTGAGCGTCCTCACAAAAGGGGAGATCCTGGTGTGCAGCCCGCTGCCAAACTGGAGAGCTCAAAGGGCTCTTGGGCTGTCTGCTATTTATACAGTAAGATAATTGACCTATAGTCATATTACATGGGCCCCAGTTCAGGACAGTGTTTTGACTGTGTTATCAGTCATCCCCCACGGTCCGGGTACAATTTATGTTCTGATGGCCAAGGCCTAAGCATGTGGGAGGAAAAGGAGGGAAGAACAGGGAGAGCATACCGCCACACTGAGCACAAAGTAACCTCTGGTTAGTAAAAGATCTTTATGAGATTGACGTAAGTTGGCTACTGACTGATGCACGCGCTTTTATCCCTAACATCAGCAAAGCCAAGGCAGTGCTTTTTCTTCCACGTTCAGAGATAATGAAACATATTCTGATCTAATCTATGTCAAGGAACTGAATGAAAGACCTAAGAAAACATTTTAAATTATTAGCAGTCTTATCATTTGGTGACTTGTCTTCTCATTCAAGCAATGTAAAATTGAAAATTAAATGAAACTTTAGTAATTATCACTATGAAACTTATTACTTACATTTTCTGAAGGGGAACCTTGAAATTCATCACCCTGTGTGGAACTTGGAAATTTCCGTCATATTTGTACAACACTTAAAGAAAACTCAGCCCTATTTCAACCAGTCCTCTGAGTTATGGCTTTAGAAGAGCCTCCAGATACCAGGAATCACTGATAATATGGTAGAACTGAAAGACTCCAAATAAATCTCTATTAATAAAGGGTATTTATAGACATACTATACAATACTTTAGGGAAAAGAAAATATGAGACAATAAAAGACAGATATTTCAACCTTAAGAGGAGACTGTGGCACTTATGACATCTTCAAAAATTAAAGCAAAGGCTGAAACCTGAAAGGTTGGTGCGACACAGTCCTGCAGCAGAAGGTAAATGCTTACATGGGTTAGATTTCAACCCGCTTTTGTGAGAATCTGTTTTAAAATCACATCAGATTAGGCCTCTTGCTTTAATATCTAATACAATCTCTGTTAGGACCTGCCTACACTGGAAGGGAATTCTTTTGAGTGTAGTACCTCAGTGAAAAATAGTGAAATTGATGTCCAAAAGATGTAAGGTTCAGGGAAGGAAAAACCTCCAATCTTCTCTGGTTTTAAAATAAATTTAAAAAAAAAAAAAAAGAGGAAGAGGAGCAAAAAAGACATATATACATATATGGGAAACATATTTGTGAGTAGCATAGAAGATCAGGCACTCTGTTCTCTCTTCCTTACAGCCAACTTCATCTGGAACATGAGTTTGGTTTCTTATTTATTTACCCTTATTTTAGGATGACATTTCTTCAGTGCCGATACTGAGCTGGCAGTAGAAAGCATTGGTATAAATTCTGAATGAACTATGGAAAAATCACCACAAATAATACATCATTTTTGGCTAAGGAGAAGGGAATTTCCATGACTATGAAGGACTTCACCTTGAATGCCTTGGCAAGATCTTCATCCACCTTGCGGGAATTAGTAACTCAGTTGCCTGAAAGAATGACTAAGGGGGGTACAAATGGACAGAGCATATGATGTATTTAGCTGTTTTTACAACCCCTGTGCTAAAGCGCCAGGTTGTATAAATCATGTTCTTGCTTTAGAGGCAAATCAGGAAGAAATCAGCTTGTCAGGAGAAAAAGCCAGTTGAGAAATGTACTGGGGGACTCGGAGTGTTTCCCAGGCCTTGGGTTTTGGTCTTCTCTGTTCTTGACTTCACACTGGCATGAAAGACAGGTGAACTGCATCTGTCGCTCTTTGTTCATTCTTCAGCAGTTGGAAATCCAGATACCTGGGCTAAGGAAGAAGTGGCTGCTTTGAATGATTCCTTGAAAAGGAAACCAGGGCTGAGACCCCTGCAGAGCGCCTGCCTTACTGTGTACATGCGATGTAAAAAAAGGGCTCATACTCTCAAAGGGATGCTAAGAGATGGCAAGATTAAAAGCTGTAACTCTGTTCACTACTGTTTGCTCAAGAATTAGCCATAGTATTTAAATGGAGCATCATATCAAAGCAACTGGAGAGAGAATTATGTGGCAGAGCTTTTAATTTCACTTTATGTTGACTGCTGGGAATTTTCTATTTGGGCAACATCTTGTTGGCAGGATGTTGTCTTGAAAATACAACCTTCTTCATTTTGAAATGAGATATTAATTATCTTTTGTCAATATAGCATATAAAAAGAAATCTAGATTGAGATAATGAAACTGAAATTCTCCATCCTGATCTTATGTCAAAATGAACCCAGCACGGAACACAGTATCTTGTAGCTCCGTGGGAATATCATAGGTTTTGAAAACCTCCATTTACATAAACTTTGACTAGTGTTCCTGTAATTCCACTGCTAGAATTCATTTTATATAATTTATGAGATATGTAAACATGGATGATAATGTACCTTACAGTAAGGTTTTTTTCTTTCCTTTTTCATTTTGTGCTTTTCTCACAGTAATCTGTGTGAATGCTGACTCAGGGTAGAATTGTTCCCAACTATAATTTTTCCTTTCCCCTCATTATGTTTGTTGCTTCAGAAGTGCTGGCCTAGAAAGAGCACACTATTGAAATACAGTTTTATGACAGACCCTCACAAGAGAAATGGACAGATGAGTAGCATTCAAAGCCTTTGGCTGGGCTAGGACTACTTGCTGATGGCTGTACAGGAAACAGATGAAATCCAAGCTCACTGTTTCCTCATGGTTTTTATAATTGTACTAGTTGAAAAAAATTCCACTAGCTAATATTAGATGAAGAGAAACTAATTCTGGTGTGATGTTCCCACAACTAATGAATGGTTCTATGCTTTTTTGACATTCTTGATTATAGATTAAGAGCATTGAATTTCATAATTGTTAGCACAGTTACTGAGGTTATTGAATATGAAGAGAAAATATTTTTTTCAAGGTATCAAGATCATATTGGAGTATATTGTATAGATTTATTGCCAGGGTATTAGAGGAAGCAAGATAATTTTCAAGATATATGCATGATTATATACATGTTTTCACTCAAAGGTCTCCTGGTGCAAGCTGACAAATCCATTTATCCACTCTATATAGAAGGATGTCTTACACCCCTCATTGAAATGGTATCACCCTAGTTAAAAGATCAATAAATTAAAAATGAGATACAAATAAAATATTTTTATAAGATGAAAATTGAACAGTTCAGATTTTATCATGTAAAGGCTATAGATTAGCAGAAATAAAGCTAAAATTACCTGAAATGTACTTTGAAATTTAATTAGAGAGTATTTTCTTGTATTCCTGAAATAACGCACTTAACCTTCTTCTTCTGCCACAATGACATAATAGACACAATACAAAAGCAAGGATGATTACAAAAAGAAATTAAATATTTTATATGTCAGTTACACAGAATTCTTTTTAAAAGACCTAAACTTCACTAATGATGACAAACTGCTTGTTCCAAAGATGTGTTTTGTAAAAAACTTAGCAGGCCATTTTTCACAAGACAGAATATTTACCTGTAGAGCGAGAATCACTTACAAAACTTGACTTTAAATGGCTTTCCACTTTATTGCCTGGCAATCTCATGTACTCAGGGTGCTAACCATCTGTATAATCCCCCATGGCAAAATGGATAAAGTAAAAAACAAAAGAACTGTGCTCTTCAGGGGAGGAATTATCACACAGCCAGTTACCAATTAAGAGGCAGTTACAAACATATTAGAGTCCAACAGGACTGAGTATGACTGACAGAACAGTTTGCCTTATTAAGACTGTGCTGCAGTTTAGCCTAGAAGTCTTTCCGTTCATAAGTTAAAATTTATTTTTCACAAAATGTTATTTTATAGGGTCTATAAGCACTATACTTAACTATAAATGTCACCCTGTTGTAAACTCATAGAATTATCACTGGTTTAAATTAATGTTATATGCTGCCATCTGAAGGGAAACTGCAACCCTTTAAATCAATTCTTCCTCATCTCTGCTACTTTGAATGTTTACTATCTGAAGCTGGTTTAAATCTTTAATGAATGTGACAAATAAATGGTCACATTCTGAACAAAGGAAGGTTCTGATCTGGTTTCTTCTACTTTACCATAAATAATTTGGACAGAATTTGTGTAAATACCGAAAGACCTAAGAACAGTTTCATGGTAGAACCTTTGACGTAGAAATATTTCTCTGTTCACAAGCACAGTTTAAGAAGTTACTTCACTCTGATGAGACCTCACCTGCATCCGGCTCTGGAGCTCTCAGCACAGAAAAGACATGGACCTCTTGGAGTGAGTCCAGAGGAGGCCACTAAGGTGATCAGAAGGCTGAAGCACCTCTGCTATGAGGACAGCCTGAGAGGGTTGAGGTTGTTCAACCTGGAGAAGAGAAGGGTCCAGGGAGACCTTACTGCAGTCTTTCTGTAAAGGCAGCTTATAAGAATGATGTGGACAGTCTTTTTAGCATGGCTTGTTGTGATAGGAGAGAGGGTAATGGTTTTAAGCTAAAAGAGCAAAGATTTATACTACATAGAAGGCATTTTTTACAGGGAAGGTGATGCAACACTGCCCCAGGTTGCCCAGAGAGGTGGTAGATGCCCCATCCCAGGAAACATTCAAGGTCAGTTTGGACAGGGCTCTGAGCAACCTAATCTAGTTGAAGATGTCCCTGTTGATTGCAGGGGAGTTGGTCTAGATGACTTCTGAAGGACCCTTCTAACCCAAACTCTTTTATGATACCGTGGTTGCAAGTCTTTGCTTTTTAGTCGACCCTGTTCTCTACTGCAGGACTTCCATCTTGTATCAGTTCAATGGTTTAAGTTAAGCCACATTTTAGAACACAAGGAAATTGAAATTACCTTGGTAAACAATTTAAACTCTTTTTTTTTTTTTTCTTTCTTTTAATCTCTTTCTTTCTTTGGAAAGTCAGATCATTTGAGTGATGAGATGAAGGCTAGAGGTAGAACAGATATAAATTTTTTTGTGCATGTTTGAGAAAAAATGTAATGCAAAACTGCATTCTGAGAGAATATAAAACACTATTCCTTTCATTGTTGTTAGTTAGGCTTGGAAAAGTTGATAATGCAGTCTTACATCACTGAAACCAGTGCTAGCAAATGTTCAATGTACGGCTTTTAGTTCTGACATCGTGTCTTTCTAGTTTAGCTTCCTTTATTATTTTTATTTTTCAAGCTGAATAAGCAAATAACGTGAAATATTTTCAGTACATTTTTTTTTGTTTTTTTTTGTTTTTAATTGTCTTTAAGCCTCTGATGACTACTTCTGTCTTCATCATTTTGTCTATAGCACCTTTCTTGAAGTCTGTTTTGTCCTTAAAATTCTTGAGACCTGTAATTACTATCAGTAACCTTTGTTAGAAAGAGTCACAAAGCCACTTCCCTACATCAAATAGTCTATGAAATTCTGCTACTGAGAGGAAAGTTTTTGTCTGAGGAGGCTTGGCGTAATTAGCTCTAAGAACATAGACCGGCTGATAGATTTGTTAATTGTTAGGTTTTAGTGGTAACAGCAGCTTAACAAAATTAAAATTGATTATATGACAAATTACTACATTCTTTTCATTGCCTTTTATAAGCAAGTAGGAAGAAACATTGATTTAATTGCAATATTAAGAGTAGGATTTTTATTAATTTTAGTATCTATTAAAAAGTGAAGCAATATCTGTGCTTAGTTCAATATCAGCTAAGTTCTTGTGACATATTTTCTTGATTTTTATTCCAACTGGAACACTGAGTTTGATGATAAAATGCTTAAAGTCACATTGTTTTTTTAATGACCTTAAAGCTCTGGAATCCTGAAGTGGCTGAAAAGACTCAAGGAAGAGATAAGTTATTAGACAGGCTTTTCAGAGTCCTGAAAAACTTAGTAAAAAAGTTCACTGCTAAATAATTTATTATAATGTTTCATATACAGCTTTTAGAGTACATTTAGACAACTTTGGCATCATTTTCATATATACAAACACTTGGAGAGTTCTAAACCAAAGACTTCATTCTTTAGAGGAAGCTTTCTGTGACAAGCATGAACCAAGTCTAAATTTTATTATTTACCTTTGCTCAAAAGTCAGAGCTCAAAACACAAACCAGAATTTTTTTTCACTGCTTTTTAATATAAATGTGAGGTGAAAAAAATTAGACCCTGAAGTTTCACCGAATAACTAATGTGCACTAAAATTATTGTACAGAGATTTTAATAAGGTCGGAGAAGAATATTTATAAGGTTATAATAGAAAATTAAGTCTTTTTTCCATGACAATTGCTGTAATATTCCAATCCAGAATTACCTGTAACTGTTTGATCATCACTTTAAATTTAGTAGATCTTGACTAGTTGCCAAAACCACAACATAAAATATTAAAACCATTAGCGTGCCAGTAACAAGAAAAAAATTGTAGAAAGAATTCTTTTTTTTTTT
>VZRU01006243.1:222134-232715 GCA_013398155.1 Pedionomus torquatus
CTCTCCTATCGGTTGTCTCCAAGATAACGTAGTTTTTGTATTGATTCTTCATAACTTATGGTGATGAAAGATATATACTGTATTAAAAAAATACTAATTCAAATGAAGATCCTGTAGTGGTTCTGCCTGGAGAAATGGAACACAAAGACTATTCCATCTTACTTGTTAGCTGTCCACGTACGTATTAAAAAATTGAGGAGGCTGTACCAACCACATAGGTATGAGGTACCATCCAAATTCCTTTTTATGTGAGCAATCTTTGTTAATAACAGGATTTTTTTGTTGTCTCTCAAAATGAGATGAGCACACTCACTTCCCTCAGGTGGGAAGAAAAGTTGCCAGCAGATGTCCTTCTCCTGGGAAATTCAGGACAGCCTTAATCATAGAATTAGTAATGGTTTACAGTAGAGAAAGGAGGAGGAAGAGGAGGTTTTACAGTTGCAATATCATTTAGGGAAACCTAAATGAAACAAAAAGGAGAAGAAATAATGTGCCTGATCCTTTCTCATGAGAAAAGACTTCTTGGACATAAATACTTTTGGTCCTGAAAACAAAGACTGGAACTGACTTTGGGGAGTATAGAAAGCTTTAATTCATGGTTCCGTATTTAAAACAGAAGAGATAAAAATTTGCTTCTTCTTCTCTCCTAAAGACAGAGGATGTGGAAAATTATCTGACTTTTCTAGTTAGACAGCCAAAAGTGAATTTTCTCAATAACACCACAGATGTTACTTTCATGAAAGAAATGCTGCAAAGATATTTTTTGACTGAATTCCTGGGCTTAGCAGCTGGTGAAATGCATGCTGAGACCTCTGCCATAAATGTTGAAGTCCTCAGCCCTGGGCTATCATGATCAAGATGTTTTCTGAAAATTTAGACAAGTATACTTCTCATAATAGGCATTAGTAAAGATAATCATAGAACAGTTTAGGTTGGAAGATACCTTTAGTCGTCATCTAGAC
Organism: Pedionomus torquatus; assembly: GCA_013398155.1. Taxonomy (NCBI): domain Eukaryota; kingdom Metazoa; phylum Chordata; class Aves; order Charadriiformes; family Pedionomidae; genus Pedionomus; species Pedionomus torquatus. The sequence goes on from VZRU01006243.1 coordinate 223,097, forward strand.
CCCCAGAATAAGCAGGGACATCTTCAACAAGATGCAGTTGCTCAAAGCCCCATCCAATCTGCCCTTGAATGTTTCCAGGGCTGTGGTATCTACCACCTCCCTGGACAAGCTGTTCCAGTGTTTCACAACTGTAACTGTAAAAAATGTCTTCCTTCTGTCTAGTCTACATCTACCCTCTTATAGTTTAAAACCCGAAACCATGGTTTTAGGGTTTTAAACTGCATTCCCTGATAAAGAGTCTCTCCCATCTCTCCTGTAGGCCCCCTTTAAGTACTGAAAGGCTGCTGTAAAGTCTCCCCAGAGTCTTCTTTTCTTCAGGTTGAACAACCCCAACTCTCAGCTGGGCCTCAGAGAAGTGCTTTAGTCCTCTGATCATCTTCATGGTCCTCTTCTGCACCCACTCCAATAGGTGCTGAGGGCTCCAAAGTTGGAAGCAGAGTAGAGGGGCAGAATCACTTCACCGCCCTGCTGACCACACTTCTTTTGATGCAGCCTGGGATGCACTTCACTTTCTGGGCTGTGAACGCACATTGCCAGCTCATGTCCAGCTTTTGACCCACCATTATGTCTAAGTCCTTCTCCTCAGGGCTGCTCTTAATCCCTTCAGCCTGTAATGATACCGGGGGTTGCCCTGACCCCTTGCACTTGGTCTTGTTGAACCTCATAATAATAATCAGTGGATTATCTTTAATTCTTGTAATTACCATTCTTATTCTTTCAGATGCCTTGATCAAAGCCTCATTATACCTCATGCTAAACATCCATGGAATTGATAGTGCTTGCATCAAGCAAGTGCAATAACAAAGCCTGAAAGCATCTAACAATTGGTATAATAAGCGACGGGTGCATGTAAGGGAAAGCTCAGTAAAGTGACAATAATAATATCCCTTCTTTTCGATAGGGTGTTTCAGAGTTCATGTGTGATGAGTGTGCTTCTGGTTATTTAATACCAGAACATTAGAGAGAATTAGCAATGCGAAAAGCATTGCCAAAGTAATTAGGATCCAGCGGTGAGTGATTATTCTTGGAGGAAGGCTTATCAGGAAATATCACCATTGTAGAAACCAAGATAACTATGTGAATATACCCCCAAAAATACAGATAAACATTTCTGACTTTTGCTACTGAAGTTGCTGCTAATACTTAGTGACATCATTTAAACACATAGGTTGTCACCACCTTAACTTTCTATAAAAGAATAATCTTAATATCCACCAAAAATAAACCTTCTAACTAAATGTGTAAAATTAATCTTGTTTCAACATGTTTAAACATTAATCTTAATATCTTGCCTTATGCTATTGTCTTCTATTTTTCTTTACCATGATAATTTTATTATGTGCTAGATAAACTTTTAACTATTATTAATAATAAGTCTTTCTTTGCTGCTTTGTCTGAGCTATGCTATTAATTCCAGATTTCTGCTATGATTTATGTATTTCTGAGCTTCTCTTTTGCACCTTAACCTTCCTTTAGAGTTTGTTTATTCTTCTTAAGCTTTAGAATTTGAATGTTCTGTCACAGAAATCATTGTGAAATAAAACCTGGTAGTGGAAATACTGTTTCCAGCTTGCCCTTTGCTGGATGCCTGCAAAGGTGCAACAAAAATGGAACCCAGAACCTACTGATATGCCAGAGAGTTTACATTTTTCAGAACTTGCATGACAGATTGTCTGTAGGATTAGGTAAATATAATGGTATCTGGCTATTTTTTCATTTTATATTTTTTTTCACTTATTAATGTGGAAGACTCGTATACTTCCAGTTATATATGAGGTGAATGGTGACTGACACACTTTTCTGTGTTGTAAAAATTTCAGGATCTAAGAATCTGGTGAAAGATTTACACATATCCAGGTTATCAGATCACTGACTACAGCATGTTGTTTTGTTGTGGTTTGTTTTCCTCTCAGCTCCTGAGCCTAGAGTAAAGGCAATACAAATTCTGTAGATAAACGTTTCTTCAATAAGGAATGTTGGGAAATTACTTGCTTGAATGTGTGAATTTGAAACTTTGATTTGTATAAATTGACCTGTAATGTAATTGCTGTAATATTTCCAGTTTTATCACTTTAAGCTAAAAAAGCATGAGAAACACACTCGGTTTTTTTCACTGTAATGGTACATCATGGTTGACAAGTGCACACAAACAGGAACTTTTCAAGATTTAAAATAGCATAATGGACTGTTAGATTATTGTTGGCCATAACTTTAATGCAAAAAATCCATTCAACATCTGATATATCCACACCGCAAGAAATGATGGTTTGAAAGGAGTAAAGCACAGTGATTCCATGCGTCATGTTCTGCCTTAATATTTTCAGTTTTGCATTGTTTTTCTACCTTTGTCCTAATTAAAGTTTTCTGGGGGCTCTGCAGCTCAGTACTATGAAACGTTTCTTGCTGTGTCACCAGCTTAATGACTAAGGAGTGAGCTTTAGGCATTTAACAAGCTTTCTCCAAGTACATTTGTAGTCTTGTTTTATTTTTATTTGGGATATTTGCATCTAAAGTCCATTTGAAATTTCGTTTGACGTTTAAATCAATATGAGAAAAGTCAGGTGTTTTCTCTGCTATTCACGTATCTGCTTCTGCTCTGTCACTAAGTAAATAAAATATTTGAAATAATTTAAAAATTTCAAATTAAAAAAATTTTCAAATTAAAATATTTGAAATAAAAATTTCATGGTGCATTATACAAGGANTTTTCTATGCATGACTGAATTCTGCTGTAATAAAAATTTCATGGTGCATTATACAAGGAAGTAAAGCAAGGAGGTTATTTCTATCTGGAGGTTATAGCCATGATCACTGTGCAGCTTTACCAGTGCATGTGGCTCTCTGGAGTATGAGTCTTGTTGGCTACACCTATATTATTTTGGTGGGTATAACCAAGTTTGGGTTCAGATTTGTTGTATCATGAAGCTGGAAGATATCTGTCATAGCCTTTAGCATATAGGAAGGCTGATAAGAAACAGGGCGAAGGTGGGGAATTGAGATAATACCCTCTGATGAACAAGAATTATCTAGAAAGTATGTTTCTTGGAACCTTGTCAAAACCCTCAAGTATGGTATTTCTCACAGTATCAACTAGGGTGTATTTTTCTTTTTTTTTTTCTTTTTTTTCTTTTTTTTTTCTTTTTTTCTTTTTTATTTCAAACTGTTTGCTTATGCTTTGTTTACTTGACTTGCACAGTTTTTCATTTCTTTGGTGAGTAAATTAAGTCAGGGATGTATCCCTTCTTGATCTGGAAAACTAGAGTTCATATCTCACTATGTGGTTCTACACCAGTATTTGGGGGGAGTTTACCAAGTAAGTTTTGACATAAAGTCAAACCTTCTACTCATTTCCCAGTGTGTTATATAAAAACATTGATTAGTTGTTTTTTGGGTTTTGGTTTTTTTTTCTGCTTGCATTTGATAATTATATGTAAATCAGTCTTGAAAACAGAATCAAAGATTTTTCACTTCTTGTCATGAATGTCTAGAAAATTAAAAAGTATATAATTTAATTAGATCAATACTTATCTTGAAATTGTCTAAAAATACCTTGGACCATAAAATTATTCCCTTCTTCCTATTGGCAATACTCCTATGTTGGGCAACCTACTCTTCTGACATCTTGGGAAAATTCTTGGGAATATTCTTGAGAATATTTTTGGAAAAACTGAATATTGGCAAATATTGATAAATAAGAATACTGGAAATATTAATGGAAAGAATATCTTGGGAATATTCTAATTAAGAATATTTTTTTCTTTAATTTGTATTTGGACAGTTCCAAGCTCTTACAAGCTTCCAACAGTTTTAACAGGGACTTCAATCTTTTTATGTACTTGAAAGCTCAGCAATGGCAGGCATTTGTAGATCTATTTTTTTGGAAATCTTTCTTTAATAGGTAAACAGCTAAAGAATCCTCCCTCCATCCCCTCTCAGCTTCTTTGCCCTGCTTTATGCCATTTTTGNTGAAATCTTTCTTTATTCAAGTTCCTTCTTGTTTGTTTAGTGTTAATACAAAAGTTAATGACAGAAAGTTTGGCTCTGAGACTTAAGATGTGTGGGTTGCTTTAGTCCCTTTTAGCTTTTTCTTCCACTTCCATTATTACCTGCCCATTTGTAAGAAAGGTTGCTGAGAAACCTGGTGATGTTCTGGTCCTGGGCAATAGGTAAACAGCTAAAGAATCCTCCCCCCATCCCCTCACAGCTTCTTTGCCCTGCTTTATGCCATTTTTGACTAACACTGGGTCCTTCATATTTTCCCTCCAAAATCTTTGCACTTAATTCTTCCAAGGCATTCTTCCCACTTGGGATATCCTTCATTTGCCTGAGCTGCAGTTGTCCATGTAGTTATTGCCAAACTACTAAGCTGTTCTTTGACTTCTTTGGTCTGCTGGTCTGCCCAGAAGACCGAGCATTTTCCATTTCTTTTGATTCCCATTTTGTTTTTATGATGTGTTTATACAACTGATGCATCGTTGGTACTTGTCTGGGTCACTGAAACAGCTCATGACTTTGGTCACTGTCACCCACAGTATAAGCCTCTAAAGCAGTAGACTGTGGTGCTGTGCAGCAGTGGGGGAAAAAACATGTTCCCTGCCTTTGTTAAAGCAATGCAGAGCCACTGTGTGGTTGGGTATGGGGAAACACTTTTTCTATTGTTGGTTGGGTTTTTTTAATCATTATTATTCTTACAGGAACATAAAAGTACCTTGGAAATGCAGTGAGTAGCTAGTTTATCTCGGTAGTTTCCTTAGAAGAGCCCTATAAAGAAATTTCCTGCCATAACTGTATTAGCTGTGGGATGATCTTAAATAACACATAAGGGTAGTAAAGTGTAGACTATAACCTTACACCATCTCACAAACTGCCAACAGACACAGTTGGCAGATCTAGAATCCTGCCTACTTATTGCATTACTTTTTTTACCTCTGTATGGCACTGTGTGGAGGTCCGCAAACCTGAAGTGATGTCCTTGCCTTATAAATTCCATCATAAGAGAGCTGCTGCTGGAGCTAAGCTATGGTATATATATTGCCACTATTATGAAAAATGTCAAAGTGGGTGGTGTTACTGTAATTAACTGTGTTCATAGCATAAGTCTGAGATTATAGTTAATTATACATTGTAGCATCTTACCTAGAGTAAACTAATGTTGCATTAAACTAACTGGAATTAAATTGCTCCGTTCACACTGTTTCTAATTTAAAGGGCCCATTTTGGAAATACTCTTCAAAACTGAGTTAATTAGCTGGGATTGCATATTTGAATGGTGTACAAAAAGCATGAAATTCGTCCAAAATATGTTAAAAATAAATGAACCATCTGTAAAAAAATTAGTTTTGCTATGATTGCTCATGCAGAATATTTTCTAATAAAATTACTTTATAAAGCCACTCTATCAACCTTTTATATATATACAGTAATCTGTTATTCTAATTTTAAAAATAAAAATTGATATTTATTAGTACTGCACTGTGAGCCTTACTAAAAATAAGTCAAAACAAATTCACCCTTTTCCCCCCTAAAATTTCCATTGTATTTATAACTGGATTCAGATTCAAGACAGCTTTTTGAAAATATCCCTTAAATTAATTTATTTTTCCCTTTATGAATCCCAGCTGTAAACTTGTTTCAGATAAGAAATGACTATAGCAACATCATGTTCTAGTTTGTTTTTACTACATGACTGAAAAATCTTGAAGTTGTAACATTTTGGATTGTAACAGGAATCATCTCATACAGTGTCATGAACATCAGCTGAGACTCTCATATCTTTCAGGGAGCAGTGAGGGCTGAGTGCTCTTTAAGACATGAGGGAACCCAAGCAGGACAGCTCTGCCAGGAGACCTTCAAACAGCCCTGGACTGAAATGGTCCCCCGGAGGGCTGGGGAAGGACCCAGGGAGGTTGGGCAAGGCCAGTAAGAGCTGCTGGTGTCCTCATAACCCTCAGAGCATCCCTCTACAATAGTGTAGTTTATTAGCATATTGTTATTATTAAAACTGTAAGAATGTTCTTACTATGCTGCTTTTTGATAACTGTAATATCATTTTTCTAATGGCATCACTAATCATTTATTACCTCTTTCCTGAAGACCGCATTTACACAGTAGTGCAGAAATAGAAAGTTCAAGAGTTCTGTTAATGAGGTGTATGTATAGTCTGCTATGCTTCGTGAGCTATGATATCTGAGGCTTTTTTAAAAAGTTATTAACAAATTAGTAACATCAAAGACATTTCTGTGTCAATGTGTCATGCATCAGATATAAAGGATTATACTTCAGTGCAGAATTTAATTCATGAGAAATTATACTTGAGGTGAAAGCCGTTACTCTGATTTATGTGATTTACGAAGTATGGGGGAAAACCACAGAAATCTGCATTCTCTAAATCAAATGTTTTGCCTCAGATTTCTTTTTTTAAAGGTTTATCTTAAAAAAAAAAAAAAAAAAAAAAAAAAAAAAAAAATTTTTAAAANAATTTAATCAGTCTTCAGTTATTGGAAATGGAACTTGTTCCCTTTAGCAAAAACAAAAAAAAAAAAAAAAAAAAAAAAGAAAAGAAACAAAATGACATAATCTCACTATCTGAATTTCTTTGTTCTTTTTGCTTTTTTTCATGTGTTTGCAAAGAAAGCTTTTTCATTGTCCTGTAAATGAGCAGCATAGCTGAAGGGAAGCAGCTTTCCAGTAAGGAACTGGCTGCCTTTGGTGTGCATGAAAAATACTTCAGGATCATCACATGAACAGTATGATTTGTTCCACTTAAATATTTTTTTCACTGGCTTTGCAGTATACATGAAACTATTCCTACAAATGCTTAACAAACGCAGGTAATCTCAGAGCAAATTTATATAGCTCATCTGTGCTTACTGCTGTGCTTAATTCATGACACATTCTTGCAGTTGAAGTTGGAATTATAGAGTGGGAAAGGAGCTGTGATTATATATATGCTATGCAAAATGAAGAAATGGGAGAGCAAGATCTGAATTTCCATGGGAGAAAGGGGAGGAAAAAGGTCAGCTCTCCAGTTAAAAATTGTTGCATGTGCTTTTTACGGAGGAAAATTTCATAATATAAATTTCAGGTGGTGGTATTAAATTTTAGGGACTCCTTTGTTCCAAGTCCAAATAATACCAGTAATCCCAGAGTGATCTAATTTTCCCGTATCTCAGGAAACTCCCTGTTCAAGTGTTGTTTTCAGGCAGCAAGAACAGCTTCTGAACTCAAGGGACGGGCTGCAAGTATGCTGTGGTTTTTTCCAGGTGTAGAAAATTTGGGATGGGTGAGAGCTCTTTCATTTCTTTTTCTCATGCATTCAAACTATCTTAGTGTCAAGACATAATATTAAGTCCTGAAGAACTTGTGAAAGGATGTTCAAGCCTTGGAGTTGCTCATGATAAATTTTACACTGGATGTTTATGATTATATTCTAATATGGAGGATGTCTAATAATTATATTATATTCTAATATGGATGAAATTTGTAACACTGAGCTACAGAAATAGGTGGAACTCGTTTTATGGAAGTACATGACTTTATTACATGTAAGGGAAAATATTTTTGGTGTTGACTTCTAAATGGAAGATCTGATAGACGGCTGTATAATTTCAGCACCAGAACTAATAGGTCTTTCCCTTTTTTTTTCACGTCTGTTTTTTGTCAGGTATAACCTAAAGCCTTTTTCATTAAGTAACATACAAAAATTATTTACTAATATACTCATCTGAGTTTTTTTATTATTTATCAGCCTGGACAATTATATCTAGAAAGTAACTATGCCTGTTCTTAGCCTTGTCTGACTTCAAAACAAATCTTCTCCCAAATATTTCTACAATATTTGGAGAGCTTAATTATCCGTTCCCCCCCCTGCTCCCCCAGTCTTGGTCTTTATTTTTACTAAATTTCCAATTTCCAGGAAAAAGGCGTGATGTCATACTTCTATCTCCCTTCTGGCATCCAAATGTATTTTGTGGATTATCAAGTCTACTAAATTGCAAGCTGAAGTCCACAAGGAAAGTACAGCAGATCTGGTGATCCAGAGAAACACTTACCCAACATTTTTATGCTGTAGATATATTTGCATTCATATGACTGACATTCATCTCATTTATAGTTGTCTTGCAGATCTGTAATTCCACTGATTTCAACTAAGTCATCTGGGAGGTGCTAACTCCCCTGAGTAGACCACCTTTGCATACTTTGAACCTCTGTCTTCGGGCGCTTCGGAAAACCGAAGTGTAGGTAGACAGAGCAGATAAAACGCTGAACTGTTTAAACTGATAGCAATTTTGCCATTGGGTTTTCTTTTGTCCAGAATTTAAGGAACATTTGTCCAGACATTCAGGAACTAAGGAATATAGATTTAAGTTCTTAAGCTCTTCATTCCTCTTTTTATTTTTTAAATAACACAAGGAAGGGAGGAGAAAGAAAGCTTGGCTCATCTAATCTTTCATTATATCCTGTATTTGAGAATTTGGTACCCAAGGTCTTCATTTCCAATAAGAGCCTGAGCACAAGAAACATGAGGAGCAGATTTTAGCCTGAGAATCTTAATTATTTTCATAAGGTGAAAGGAAAAAAAAACCTTTGGATCAGACTGTGAACAGTGTTTGGAAGTATAAGTTACCAAACCTTTAGCTGAGCAGGCAAAAATAAGCATGCTAGTACCCTCGCTTGCTAAGGGTGAGATTATTCTGAATGAGAAGACTTTTCTCCAAGTACTGACTGAGCAAAAGTGAAAAGAGCTCCTTAAAAATAGGCTTTGGCCATGCAGCTGTCTGTCAGGACATCTTCCTTCCCCAGAGCAGCAGTTGCCAATATTTAGTTTCTTCAAAGGACCATAAGGAAAGTGGAAATCAAATCAAGTGTTGAGAAGACGGTCCTTAGCAGCTGCTGTTGTTGCCAGAAGCTCCCTCGATTGCATCGCGTGTTTAGCTCAAACCAGTCACATTGAACACAGTGTCTCACTGATAATTATAGGGTTTTATCTAAAAAGAGGGACAAGGCAAGCAGTGACTTTCCTCTGCCAGATTCTGTGATGCAGAGCTAATTGGAAGGATGTTGGAGAGGTCATAGCACGGCCCAGTGAGAGATGAAACGCACCTGAACTCTTAGAAATTAACTCAGAATAATTTCAGACTTCCCAGGGAACTGAGTATCATTTAAAGTTAATGATTGTAGTGAAAACAACTGGGAAAAGTGTTTCTTGCAGAGGAAAGCCCTGGATTCAAAGGAAAGGATTGTAAATTATATGAAGTTTAAGTGCAAACCTAATGCATGATCCAGGTAAAAACAAATCTTTACATATGGCTCCTTAAGGCCTTTCCTTCTCTATTCAAAAAACTTTCAGCAGGCAGAACTAACATATTAAGTCACACACACACAAGAAGTCTATCTAAACTAATATGCTTAATCCAGGAATGACCAATAATGGATGCCCAGGGAAGTATTTAAGAATGAAACATATGTATAATGATTTTCATAAATATTTTCCTAGCCCTTAGTCATTCTTACCTAAGGAACTTCTCCAGCTATTTCTTCCAGGTGTCTTACTGGTGTCAGATATACAAACCCCCCTCCAATGAACCACCAATAAGCTCTTTTTTTTTTTTTTTTTTTT
>VZRU01006243.1:234601-279895 GCA_013398155.1 Pedionomus torquatus
AAGGGGCCACCTTTATATCCCCCTTTTTTTTTTTTTTTTTTTTTTTTTTTTTTTTTTTTTTTTTCCCCACTTCTGGATTAAGCTGTGTTTTATCCACTCTTTTTCCTCACATGCTGAGGGGATGCTCCCAAATAGCTTTAAGTAAATCTCTAGTTGCAATCTAGACTGAGCTTTCATACTGGCTGGAGACAATGGCTTCAAGTTGTAAAAAATCTTTGGCAAGAGCCTGTGGAGTGACACACCATCTGCATTGATTTCCCTGAATGACCACATTAAATGAGTGTGCAAAGGTAACCAGGCTTCCTAGCAGATACAGATGAGGAAAATTAAGCTAACACCTGTTCTAGCCATATTGTACTTGCCCAGTGTGTTTATGGAACGTGGTTCTCTTTCATCCAGTAGCCGTATTATTCAAACCTTCCACTTCAGCTGGTAATTGCTGAAAGGTGAGTTGCCCATGGCAAACATTCACATTGGCTGAAGTAGATATGATATTCTGATTGCTGACACCATTCTGAATCTGGCACTGGAAATATATGTGAATGTGCTAAGACTGACCTACTTAAAGGCATCACACTAGAGGTTAATATTCTAAAAACATATACACCTGAAGAGAATGTGTTCTTACATTATCATCATTAGAGTGAACCCCTGTAATCTTGGTGTGCAGCTGGTGCAGTGTCTGGAGAGCAGACATTTCCTAAATTGCAATATTGTATTCAGTTTATTTCTTCTTTTCCAAAATGGCCATACAGCCTTTATTCTTTCCTATATTCATATAAAAATCTGCTTTTTTATTTTTTTTAGAAATTTCTCATAGAATACATATTAAAATATTCCTTATTTTCTTATTTGTTATTTAATATTTCTTACATAGGATAGGTGCTACCAATGCAATCAGTAAAAACCTGAACATTCTAATGTTGGAAATCAAAGTAATTAACAGACATTTAAAAGTCAAAAATGTATAATTCCTGCCCTCCCTTCCTTATGTTTGTTGTGTAACAGAAAGCAGAAAAAGAGAAATTTTTGACTTTTGTGTAGGTAAAAACATGGGAACATCTGCTAAGAGAAGGGAGGGAGGATTTCCTATACCAGGTTTGCTGCCATCAGATAATATTTTTTCCTGTTAGCTGTAAATCTGCTCTGGAAAATCCCTGCCTTCTTCAGAAATGTCCTTTGTCCCTTCACTGGTGCCTCATGCTGGAGCAGATGTATGTCTGACTGTACGGTGAACGGGGTGAATGTAAACAGTGAAGTATTGAGGACAAATATCTTTAAGCTACTGAAAAAGTAAATTATTATGCCTTGGGGAAAAAAAAAAATATTTAGTTAACTTCAAAATGTTCTTATCTGTTAACTTCTTTAGTAATAATAATAATAACACATGACTACACACTTCTGTGCATGGCAGGAGAATTCTGAAACAAAAAGGTACCAGTGCATTCAGGTGGATGATAATGGATTTCCTATACATCTGCTGTCATTGGCATTTTATCTGTATTTCACAGGATGTAAATGATGTTAGAAGGCAATAAATTGACTCGTCTCTTGTCTTTGAGTTTCAAACTGTTGTAACTGGCTATATCAAAGTTTAGGACAACTAAAGATTTTTTTGTAGCATTTGGAATTGAACCATGTACGACAAATGCAGCTTTAAGAGCATCTAATTAAAACTGTTAATGGAAGATAGATTAGTGTAAAGAAGTGGGAATGGAGGGAAGAAGACTATAGGGTCACACAGGGAGAGGGGAAAAGCTCAAGTGGAATTCTTGGTAACAGGTACTTAACTCTGTGAGTGACTATGGAAGACAAAATATTTTGGCGAAGTCCATCATTAAGACATATTGGAGCATATCCTAATCTAGAAGGAGTTAAGGAAAAGTATAGTAAATAAAAGAATATATATCTAATAATAATGGGTGATTCAGTGCTTACACGTTTAAGTAGTGTAAAGCCAAATCACATCGCCAGGTCTTATAATCTATAGGGTGCATCCGCTCTTAGAGTACAATGTACTGATACTCAAACTGAAAACTGGCAGGAGAGAAGGTCACAGGTGCAGCAATGGTCTGTGTTGGGATCTATACCAACTGAGCTAGAAACGTTGGTTTGTGCTTCAGTCGATTTGTGACATGCAGTCAGGAAACCACAAAGTTTGTATCTCCGAATGGACTCCACAGCCTTGAGGTTTTAGATGTGCCATGTAAGACCAACAGAGCAGACGTAGCACAGACATAAAGGATATCTACATAATAAAGATGTAAAGGTGATCATTCATTGATTTTTGTATCTGAGCTAGATTAAGAAAAGTAATCAAGTCTCTAGCCTCCCAACCCTTACTTAGCAATGACCTTTGCATTACTCATTCTACTCAATTACGCTTTTCTGTTTCCTCAGTGTCTGCATAGTTTAAGTCTTTGTGTTAAAAGATCTACTAATTTTCTGCCAATCTTAGAAATGCACAACAGTTTCTCATCTCGACCTGGAGTTCTGTTGTCTCCATGCTGTCTGCACAGATCATATATAGCTCTGCCTGGTTTTGGGGAGTACATTAGGCTGACAAGGACTGAAGGGATCAAAAGTAAATATGGCTGAAAGGAGACATCTGAAGCCCACGTATGTACTTATCATAGCATCATCTTCAGATTTGATTATTACTTTGCCAACTTTCAAAATTTTTTATGAAGGCTTTTTTGGTTATTTATTGTGGAGGTTGTTGGTTTGGGATTTTTTTGCTTGCTGCAATAATTGCTTCTGACAGGTGTTTCTGCTATTGCTAGACCCTTTTTCTTTCATAAAGATCCCTGGGGATATCCGAAACCTTTTTAGAATATGAAGCACAGATAAATGTGCACTTCATTTTCACTAAGCTTTGAGCTCTTTGAGACAGAATCACGACTCGCACAGAGATCCGGAGCTGTACAAGTCACAGCTTTAGAGAGCTCCTCAACCTGTAGCTCTACTCATTGAGATCTCTGCAGCCATGCAAATTGAGAAAAGGGATTTGAATACCAATGACAGTTATATCACACTTTTGCAAATGCTTTTTGAAAATAGCAGGCAGATGTATAACTTTCAATTACAGCATTGGTAGAGGCTGATAACAGCACTAAAAGTTATAGCTATTCAAATAACTTGTCAAACTCAATAATACTTTCCACCCATTTAGCACAAAATTATGTTTTGTGCTCAAGATTTTGTTTTCCTTAAAAATATGCTTGCTTACTTGCTGTGTTCCACCAAATGTACCTGGAGTACTGCTCAGAAATTATTGGGTATTAGAAACTACGGGTCTGTAACCTTGTGGGAATGGAAATACTCCCCTTCATCTTTTTTAACTGTATCCCATATGCCAATCCCTTGGGCCTATATCTAGTGATACCTTACCAGGTAAAACATTCTGCCACCTCTTTGCTTCCAAGGTGGTCCAAGTAACTCATTAGCTAAATGTTGCTTGTGATATCCCCATTGTGAGTACCTCCATCCTTTTTATTGTAATGTGGTCTAGACATCAGAGAAGATCTGAAGCAAGAGACAACACTTCGGGCGTTCTTGCTTTTAAAATCAGTTGGGGTAGAACTTGTAATAATATCATGCACATGTGGCTCTAAATCTTTGATACCGATTGACATTATTAAGGCAATGGAAACAAAAATGGGCTTATGTACAATGGATGAGAAATGCTTCTGTATTTTTTCATCTTATTTGCATACATAGGAGCCTCAAATGTAAGGTCTTTTCTCCTAAATGTTGCAGGAAAAGGGTAGTTTTTGAGAGGTCATACATATATAATCTTTCCTTATGGTAGGAAAAGGGAGCGAAAAGGCTCAACTCCTCTCTGTCTTATCTGTGTGATTATTCTCCTGTTGTCAATAGCAGGGGGCTGGTGAGAGAAGGAAAATGTTGTTTACAATTCCCCATTAGCTGCTTCTACCCTTCCACTGGACAAATTGGGATCAGAACTTAATTGTCAGGAACATGTAAAATAAAGCCTTTTTCCTTTCCTTTACAGGGAGGTTTGACTGTCTGTAGTTCCAAACTACAGGGAAATTTCAGAAATCTAAAAAATATAAAAAATTCTTTAATTTTGGTACAATATTCATATTAATGGAAAATTTCGGTTAATTTTCCATATTAAAGCATTTGGTCTTGTAATCACTGTAGTGCAGTAAGATCATTAATATTGTTAGGAAGACATTGCAAAGCTGAAGTAAGGCAAATAAGTAATCAGTTTCTGAGAATTTTATGAATTTGTATTCCGTAACTAAATACAAACTGAATCCCCCCAGTTTTGTTCCTTAAAACCACTTTAATGTGTGGAAATCAGAAATGCGGGCAATTTGCTTCTACTAATTTTACTAGTCCAGCTTTTGCAGTGATGTACAAACAGGACTATTTTGCATTTAACTTCAGACTGAATTTGTAATAGCTTCAAATCTTTATGTGGATTTTATCATTAATCAGACTCTTCTCATTGTAGCAAAGGTTTTTAATTTACAGTTGATCGAAGCCCTCTTTATTTTTTTAATCTGAGAAAATGAACATAGAATCTGTAATTTCTGTGCCATCATTTGCATTCTTTTCAGATGATCTTGCATCTTGGTTGTGAACCAAGCAATGGTGAACTTAGGCTCCTGTGACTAGCTGTTGCTTGAAGTGGATTGAAAAATAATACTTTTTATACATGCACTATATAATTAAGTCATAAATGGAATTTTTGTTTGAGAACGACTCTGTTGTCCAATGTTTTCCCTTGTTTTAAGTGAGTTCCTGGTGGATTCAGAAAATATTTAAATAAATTACACAGCAAAATATTGTACATTAGGAGTGTATAAATTTTTCAGTATAATCATAGAATCATAGAATGATTAGAGTTGGAAGGGACCTTAAAGATCATCGAGTTCCAACCCCCCTGCCATGGGCAGGGACACCTCCCGCTAGAGCTGGTTGCTCAAAGCCCCATCAAGCCTCGCCTTAAATACTTCCAGGGATGCGGCAGCCACAACTTCTCTGGGCAACCTGTTCCAGGGCCTCACCACCCTCACAGGAAAGAATTTTTTCCTAATATCCAATCTAAATCTCCCCTCTTCCAGTTTAAAACCGTTATCCCTTGTCCTATCACTACACTTCCTGACAACGAGTCCCTCTCCAGCTCTCCTGTAGCTCCCTTCAGATACTGGAAGGTTGCTATAAAGTCTCTTACCAAATGATGTTTCTTACCAAAGTTTTATAGCCACCTAAATGCTCTTTCCAAGTATAGGGCTGTAAGCATTTTATCAGGATGGGAAACTACAGTTTATCTGCTAGACTGTGGTAAAAATCCATTGTCGTATCATTTGAATTAGAGGTAAATGGCTACCTTATCCTTAACTGCAGCGTTAAAGGATCTCTTTCAGGCATCACTGCAGAAGGTACAACGGAGCAGTGCCTGGGAGGCCATATGGCTTTATGTCTCCTCCTGGCAAAGCGGGCGAGATGAGCCAAGAGGCAGTCAGAAAGTGAGCCATGCTGCTCATAACAGTTGAAATGTCCAGCTGGAACCTGAGTCTCATCCCTTCTCATAATTTACAGCGCAATGTGACGACGTTGCTGTTTCTGTCTGTCTAATCCCTGGAAAAGTCTTTTTGCAAACCATCTGGGCTATAGCAGGTTTTGTAATGGGAGCTCACATAAAATATATTTGGATATACTCTTAACAACTTTGGCTAAGCTGTCTACTCCCATTAATTAATTACCTTGAAGTGAAGTATTAGGAAAACGTGAAGCTCTGAGAACTGGTCAAAACTTTAACCTCTTTGCCAGCACTTTGACGGGTCTGCCAAAGTAGCCTTTTAAAAATTAACGTGTTATTTATTTGAAATTCATCCATATTTCTCCTGCAATTCTCTAAGTCATCTTCCAATAATAGAAAGCATCTTGCCTTGTTGTTTTGATTCAGCATCAAGAGGCAGTAATAGTTCATGGGCTAGTAAAAACAGTTGCAAATAACTCTTTTCCAGTTTTTACTTCTATTTCAATTGTAAATTAGTTGCATCATTGTCTATTAATCTACCTATGTATGCTCAGCAGTGGTGAATTTAGGCTCTTGTGACTAGCCCTTGCATTAACTCAACTGAAAAAGACTTTTTTATATATCTACCACGTATTTAACTCATAAAACTATTAAGTATACTTGGTATCATTAACCATTTGCAATCCATTTGTACTTGGGTAAAAAGTTCCCTTTGAGCAAGATATGCTTTAGACAGTACTTCAGATTGCTTTTAATCATTTACACACATTTTCAGTTTTCAAGAAATATCATATCATTATGTTACTCTTGCTATATGTTATGTGTAAACATAACACAATATTGCTCTTTAATATTTGAAATACCTTATGGTGTCAAATATATCTTGCATCTCACTTATTACTTGCCACATGAAAACTGTGCTAGAAAAATAGAGTATTAAGCTATTTCTTCTGTTACATATTAGAACCCAAGAGTAATCCTTTCTGGTAGACAAGGCTTTATATAATCTGCAGCCTTCTTCCTGAAATACAAGAGCATATTGTGTCACTTGATATGTCAAGATCTAAAAATTCCCCCAGAAATAAACACGACTGCAAGCAACGCTAGGACCATAATTAAATGCTGTGCAATTTCTGTGTGGTTATTTTGGGGTTGAGAGTGCTTGTGCGTTGCTGGTTCTAAACAGCTGTAGCAAAGAAGCCTAATGCTGTGGGTATTATATCTCTTGCTTGAAGTTTTGTCATCCTCATTAACGTGTTCTACATAATCTTTGAATCTTAAAAATAATCACTTTTTTGTTAAATTATTTAAACAGTGCATCAGTACTTCCAGAGCTGGGGTCCTGAGAACTCTTCCTCTTATTTCTGCATTTAGTATATTTTTTTCTTCTTTCTGCCTTCTTCAGACTAAAAGTTTTTGACATTTGAGTTTTGATCCAACTTTTCTTCTTTTTCTTTCCCTCAGTCTGAGCTCAGGAAGACTATTTCCACCTACGACACAAGGTACAGCTCATGTTAGTTCATATCTGAAGTTGTATTGATCTAACGTGGAGAGTACCTTTTGCTGTCTGTAACTGATAGACAAATGTACTTTGCACATTTATAACTCATCTGATACTTCTTTCTATATAGACAAAATACATGCAGGTCATTTTCTCTCTCTTTTTCTAGGTTTATTCATTGTCTGTGCTTGAAAGGAATTTTGAGGGCCAATATGTATTTTTTGATGTGTTTTTCTTTCTGTAATCTAGAGCTGGTTTGGAAAGGACAAGCACACGGAGGAAAAGATGCCATTTGAAAGTCAGAATATGCATTCTTAAGTTTGGACTTCACTAATTCCCCAAGCCTTATGCAGCTACTGGGCAGTGTGCTTTCTTTTTTCTTCTGCAACTGCTCTAATTTTCTTCTGTAGTTTCACTATAAATCTTAATTTTTGTTGAGCTGCTGTTATGATATTGGACATTTGGAGTGGGATGTGTAGATGTGGCACTTAGGGACATGGTGTACTGATGGACTTGGCAGTGTGAGGTTAACAGTTGGACTCAACAATCCTAGAGGTCTTTTCCAACCTAAATGATTCTATGATTTCTTCCTTGACATTTGGAAAAGATATGACACTGTGTCAAAAGTTGACTTTAGGAAAAGGTGCTTCATTGGGAGAGTTGTCAGTCTCTGGAACATGGTTTCCAAGGGAAATGGTCACATCTTGATGATCCTGCCAGTCACATGGTCTAGTTTTAGGTAATACTGTGAGGAGCAGGGAGTTGGACTCTCAATGATCTTTATGGACCCCTTCCAACTCAAGATATGATATGATTGTGTTATTCTTTAAAGGGGCACAAAATAATTCCATGGAGGAGAGGGAAAAAGGCAAGTAGCAGGTCTTCCTCAGGCAGCCTGGTGGAAGCCAGGCTTCGAGTGAAGCATCAGGTCCTGCCTGCTGGCAGTTGGTCTTGGCAGAAATAGCCAGGCATGCAGAGGACTGGCCTTATGCTTGGAATAGCCTGGCTGAAAGACTGGCTTCGTGCTGGCTTCCTGCAGGATAACTTTTGGAAAAACAGCGGCCACAGTCATCTTTTCTCATGAGAGTGCAATAATTAATGTTCTGTACCCACTGTCACTTCAGAGACAATGGGAAAAAGATGAAAGAGAACACTAAATCAATGTTTCCCGGGCAGTGATGGTGTAGGGGGAGCAAGAGTGCAGTGGGGACCCCGTTCAGAGGGATGTCTCATACGCCAGGTGTGAGCCTCAGCTCAGTGCCTTAGTATTTCATCCTAACTTTGACTCCGGAGCATTTATATGGAGACTGGGCATGTGCTGAAGTAGAATTTCAATTATAAATGGCCATTTTGTCAGCAGTACAGCAGTCCTCTTCTTACCTCTCTGCTTTATAGGCTCTTTATTTTACCTCATTGAATTTTAAATGCAAGCCTGGATGTTTCCACTGTTTCTAGAAAATTGGCACTGAAAACTAAGAGACGGGATGTTCTGTTTCAATTCTCAAATATATTATCCTCTGTATTGAAATATAGTAACCTTACCAGAGAACGTGAAACTCTGAGCAGTGGTTGGATTTAATTGTAGACATAGAGTTTGAGTAGGAAGAGGTCATTAATTGTTTCCATGGGGGTACAAAAGTGTTAGTGTTTAAACAGTAATCCATTGCCATCTGTCCTGCTGTTGTTACTCACATGCTGTGGCCAATACAGCGCCACAAATGTAACTGAACCCAAATGTTCAGAGCAAGGAGGGAGGAGAAATTTCCTTTTGTAGGAGAGAGAGATCCCCAAAATCAACGAAATAGACATTATTGGAAAGTATTGAAATAGGTTTTGGATGATACAGTATACAGATCTTCAGAAGAAGGTTCTAATTCTTTGCCTTTAGATTTATCAACTGCTAATACTTCCTTTAACTGCAAAAACAGGTGTTGTGCATCCGTTGTGACATTCATGAGGCTGCTGGTGGGTGCTAAGCATTATTAAATTACAGACAGCATCTGGACCTTCAGCAAGTCCCTGACAGGACATTAAGATTTTATTTTTACCCCCTTTTGTCCCTGATGTTCATACAGACCATTAATGTTAGTAAGAATATATTCTTCTAATAGGAGTGGGCTAGGCGAAGGACAAATAAGGTCAAATAAATGAGAAGCCATTTTCTAAATTGATTAAATAAAACCCCCCACATTAAAAAACAAAGAAGAGAGAAAGATAAGATCTTTCCGATATTCTCCTTTACTTCAGAGCTTGGAGAACACTTGGAAGAAGAAACTCAACATCATGTTGCTGCTGTTAAAGGTGATGAAATGCCAGTAAAGAGATTTATCAAAAATACAGATGAGAAGTAATTTGATTTTAAATACTTAGAGTATTTATTCAGCTAAGTTATCTTTAAAAAGTCCATCTGTTCTATCAGTATTGGGCCAGATGTGGGAAATTAGCCTGTTTCTATATGTGAAAGAGATTTTTGCAAGTATATAGTCAGGCTTGGAAACATTTGGCTTTTTGTCCATGAAAATCATTTGTCCACACAAGATCATGAATCTCTTAGATCACAAGTTCTCGTTCATATCTGTTAGATTACTACTATTAAAAAGTAAATAAAACCCCTTTTTTTCCCCTAGAATTTCCTCTCACGTGTCTTTGGACTACCAGAGTGGCATTCCACTCTTATGTTACAATTATTATATGTTTTAAAACCACTAATGTCGAAGTTTGCTTTCTAATTATTGCACTGCTTTGTCTAAGTGCTATAAAAATATATACAGTTCCAAAACCAGCTTCAATGTATAACACTGAAACTTTAATAACATGTTAGGAAATTCCTGTTAATATCCATGACTAGAATATAGCTCATTTGTTGTGTTTATTTATCTGGATATTTGTGCTCAGTTGCCTTTTAATTATTTTGCCTCCATTCATGGCAGTTTTAAATTCCATACTATGCCCATACTAGAGGGGTTTATTTGTGCCATTTGTGTACAGGCAGAGCTGTCTTGATGTAATTTGTCTCAATGTAATTTATCACAAGAGTGTAGGTAAATTTAACAAGGATTTTTAAAATTTCTATAATGCATAAATATATCTCTGAAAATACCTTCTCTTTCCTTAGGTTATTCTTAGGATGATAAATATTGCAGTTGTAGCTGAATTATGAACAGATGACACTGAATTAATGATTAGCTGAATATTTTAAATTTTTGAGTAGATTTTTTCCTGTGAAGAAAAGCATTCCATAAATCTGAAATTAATTAGTCACAGGGAAAATTTATCACTCACTGGGTCACTAACTTCAGTTATAGATCAAAATAATACAGATTGAATTTTTTTTTCCAAATAAAAATTAAGGACTACACTGACCTTAAAAAAAAGTTATTCCAACATTAGAGTCCCAGAACTTCATGAGTTTCCTTTTGTGATGTTTTGGATAGATGCTTTACCTGGAAAAGCAGTTTTATTTCTGTTCTCTCACATGAATTAACAAGTCACTGGGACTCTTTACCAACTTAGAGTTGTCAGACACCAAAAGCTTCCTTCCCATTTTGCTTCTGGAATGAAGAAGGTGATTTTCTATTATGGATGGGGTGGCAGGATGGAACTGATATTTGTCTTTTAAGAAGGAAAGGGAAATTTGCTAATCTTGGTTCCAGTTTGTTTTTTTTCTGGGTCTTGGTTTCCTTATTTTGGGTTCAGGGTTTGTTTTGCTATTTTGTTGTTCAGTTTCTATGGTTTAGTTTTAACTTCTTTTCTCTGTGGAACTTATATATGAAGGCAGATGTTAATTTAACATATCTGCTCTTCTGTGTGGTGGAGTGCTTCTAGTTGTCTCGGCATACCGCTGAAGCAAAAGCTCTCAGCAAGTCCAGACAAAAATTCCACCTATGATGCAGGTCTTACCTCTGAATTTATATGTCCATCAGCATCTATGTTAGATTTCTCTCCAGATACAAAATTACATGTTCCTTTGAGGAAGAGTAATACTCCGTAGTACTAAACTTGTTCTGTGTATTTGAAAGGCAGACAACCTGGGAATGATTCAAATCACCAACATAGATGCAGAATTTAAATGTCAGCAGGGTAGGAATGTGAAGTGGATGTCTTCATCTGTGAATTCAATGGCATGTCCTGTGTTACAAATCAACAATGAACTCCATTAAGGACCTTAATCAGAAGGGGCTAAGAGCCCAAATCTGTGTTTATCCTGTTTCTGCAGCTTTTCTGGCCCTTGTTTCACTGTCAAGGGCAAGGAGACAGTTATTTCCTAAACAAATAATACAAAAATCCAGAGAGCTGGGCTAAGCCATCATCATCTTGTACAATCATCACGGTGGATGTTAGTTTGGAAATCTACACATGCAGTTCACTGATCTACCACACAGCAGAAAGGTTTTAAATTATTGCTTTCTGGTCATCAGGCAATGATTTTTTATGTTTTACTGCCCAGTAGTACCCAGTGGTAGCCTTTTTATAGTTGAATCCTGTGTATTTCTTAATATTTTTGTATATTCTTTCATGAAATCTTTCTCAGACAAAGCATCATTATATGTAATGCTAACATCTTTTGCGTGTTACTTCAGTGCTTTTGTACTATTGGGCTAAAGTGGATAATCTGAGAAACAGTCACTTCAGAATAAAATATGTTTTCTGTTCCTCCCTATGTTATATCTACCAGCTTTGAATTCATTTTATAAAAAAATTAAATACTTTTTTTTTTTTTTTAATTTTTCTTCTCCAAGAAAGGTTTGAAGTATTCTAGGAGCTCATATCCTTTGTTTCTGTCTTCTGCTCTCAAACTCTGATTAATTCAATTATTTATCTCAAAAAGATGAATTTGCATTTGGAAACTTTTTAAGGATCTAATTCAGTACATTGTGAATAATATTATACAGTATTTTCCAGCCACAACAGTTCATATTTAACATATCTACTTGCCAAAAGCATCTGGAAAAACAGCTTGCCTTTTTTTAATAAACTGGGGGGGAAAGGAAAGTAAAAATGGAAGACTAAGCTCTGACAACTAACTATATATAGAGAATACAAGAAAAAATATTTTTTTTGTCATTTAATTTATATTAATAGACCACCAAAAATGATCAAAATATTTACAGAGTAGAAACAAATTTTAGAATGACTGTCTAATATAATTATTAATGACAATTAAGAATAATAATGCAATAATTACTATTACCAGCAAGAAAGATAAAACCAAAACTTTTCTTATAAAGTCTTCAGAAAGCGAGATTCATAACAGTTGCTGAAAAGGTTCCAGGGTAAAATCAGGAAGAGAAATGTTTAGAAACTCTTAGCTGACATGAATGAGTTTCACTTCATTTAATTTCAGTTCAGTCCTGTTTACTGCAGAATTATAAATCAGGCCACAGAAGGGTATTTGCACTTTTAGCAATTATTTTAGAGAGTACGTATATGAGAGATAAAGTCTTCAGGAATGTAAACGTGTCCAACATCAGAGCTGCTTTTAAGAAAAGAAAAAAAATCCAAGGTTTTATTTATGGGTACGTGATTTTCAGTAGAATTTCTGGGAACATTCAATAAAACGAACATTTTAGAACATTCATGAAAATTTAGAACATTCAATAAAAAAGCCAGACTGGAAATCTGACCTAAATGAAATAAGTAATGCTAAATAGAAACAGATTTAGAGAGGAACGAATGACCTTATGATCTGCAAGATGTTATATTGCCCAAGGAGAAATGCAACATTTCTGGTTTGCTTTTGAGTTTCATCTATGCAATGAAGAAATTTGCTACTACCCTTGCTGTCTTATGCATGCTCATGCTGTTTGGTGTCAACGGGCTGTTCATCAAGCCCAGCGTGTAGTCAGGTATCTCATCCTATGTATTGTTCTGTCCTTTTCGAACTCTCATTTCTTTTCAGTAGAATACACTGTAAATAATATACTCCAGTTACTTAGAAGGCAACTTTGCATTTTAATAAAACATGTAGTAGCCAAACAATGTGACATTAACTTTATAGCTCAACTCAGCTAACAAAGGCAATTTTTATGACTTTTTATGGAAATATAATGGGCAGACTGCTTCAGTAAGCCTCAGCGTCCAAGAGCTCTGTAAACTGTTTCAGTTGTAAAAATCACATCACAGAAAGCAAAACGTGCCAACCTTGAGGATAATGCTGAAAACTTGGAAAATTCATTTAGAATTTGGTACTATTTAGGTTGCATTCACCATGAGGAAGAAAAGTTGGTAAATTTTCTATTCCCATTCAAGCTTTGGAGTACTCCAAAATACGTTAGAGCTATAATTAATTCATTTCAGTGACCTAGACATTTGAGCTTGTCAGTGAAAGTTAAATTGATAAAGGCAGCTGTAAGAATAGTTTAACATAGAGTGGTTACTTATTGGTGTCACAAAGAAAGATTCTTGTACAATAGAGGAAAGATAAATACATCGGAAATATAATACAGTCAGGTTGGTAGTAAAAAAGTAATATCTATTTATTTATAATTTAAACCCTCTATTATTCACTTTACATTTAAGTATATTTTATATAACCAAAAAATAGCTCTATGTATTTTATTTATTTCAAATATATTTATATTAGATATGTTATTTATATATGTTTATAACATATGTATATTAATATGAGAAAATTCTGTCAGCTAGGAAACTCATTATACTCACCACAAGCCTTAATTTAGATATCTAGCTCATGTTTTGAATAAAATAAACTTAATGAAATCATAAATAGAGCAAAACATACAGTCTGAAGTCTTACACACGCATCTGGGTGCCTAACATATCTTCCTTTGGCTTGCTTAGGTTTCTTATTTCAGGACCCATATAAGTGATTAAGATACTGTAAAGTTGCAGCCTGTCAGCTGAGCCAAGGGAGCAAACGATGCACATGCTCTAAGCCATCACAGAAGCAAAATGAATGTGTCACCTTAAAGCTCAAACACCCTTCAAGAAGCGCGTTTAACTCTTTCATCCCTGTGCATTGCACATAGCTGATCAAACCTATGGACAGCTGTGTCAGAGCAGCCCAAAGATCTGCTTAGCCGTGAAATTTCTG
Organism: Pedionomus torquatus; assembly: GCA_013398155.1. NCBI lineage: Eukaryota > Metazoa > Chordata > Aves > Charadriiformes > Pedionomidae > Pedionomus > Pedionomus torquatus. The sequence continues at coordinate 248,672 of VZRU01006243.1, forward strand.
GAAGTTTTCAACAGAGTGTTCCACATGTTAGGGGTAGGAGGAGGAAGAGCACAGGTTTGCATTTGTGCAGGTGTGGCCTCGTATCGAAGTAGCATGGAGGGTACCGTCTGCCACAACTTTTACACAACTTTCATATATATTTTCATACCTGGGGTTCCACCTTCAAGAGGCACCAGGAAGGCAGACTGAGGTAGATGTGTTCTTTCCATTGCAAAGGTGATGGACATATTTCATGTATATCTTTTCATGAAGTTCCTGGAAGTGAAATGTACCCTGAAGAGCAGAATTTTCCTGTGAACTTCTATTTGACCAAGTCCTAAGCCTGTAATATCATTAGTCTTTTATGGATACTAGTTATGGATACTAGACAGGACAAGGGGCAATGGATTTAAGCTAGAGAAGAGTAGATTTAGGTTGGATATTAGGAAAAATTTCTTTAAGGCTGGTGGAACACTGGAACAGGTTGCCCAGGGAGGTGGTTGAAGCCCCTTCCCTGAAGATATTCAAGGTGAGTCTCGATGAGGCCCTGGGCAACCTGGTCTAGTTGGGGGTGTCCCTGCGACTTCAGGGAGGTCAGACTAGATGACCTTTGAAGGTCCCTTCCAGCCTGGATGATTCTATGATTCTAGTGGGTCTGTAGATCATGCAGAAGGAAGAACCATGCTACCCCCATACCTGTTGTCTGATTCAGATGGTTCTACTAATTTTTTTTTGTTCATATGTATTTCTCTATATAAATCTGTGGCTTATCCCTACACTGACAAATTCTATTGACTGCATTGTTTCTTTGGCCCTAGCTCTTGCTCCTGTTTCTCTTGTCTGAGTAGGTAACTATTCAGACCAGGAAACCTTGAAGGTCAACCTCTCCTAACAGTTGTAGCCTTCTGACACCTATATAGTATGGCCATCAACAAGACCCAGCTGGGTTTGTTTTATTTTAACTGCTACTTTCACCCTTTTTTGATATAACTAAGGTGGTCCCTTTCCTTTCTCAGCAAAAAGAACACAGAATGCATTTGGATTGCCATGAATGTTTGCTTGTGTAGATGTCTTGCTCTCAGCTGAAAGCTGTCTTTGTTCCAATTCCTCAATGCTTCTATTCAGCTGGCACGAGTCTTTCGTTTGCATTAGTGCATTTGCTTTCACAGAAAACTTTCTGAGACCTCTGGTGGCCAAAATAATATAATATTTAACATTACCATGAATATTAACAAATTTTTATCTAGTTGTATATTTCAAAAATATTGATTTTAGACCCGACTGGGAGTTGAATCTTTATTAAAAATGCTCTATCTCTTTTATTTCCTATCTCAGAAACATCAAAACATTTTCATAAAAGTAAATTTCCTTGTCATTCCCCAATACTCTGCATTTAATAAATGTTTAAATAAGCCATTTTTCATTGAAGAATCAGAACACGGTACATTGAATTTCATTACGTTTTGCATTTGCAAAGATCATAAATTTGTAGTCCTTCCCTTTGAATTCTAGTCACTATCTTTAAATTGAAGTGGTTGATTTCTCTCTTTCTGTGTCTGAAATTGTTGTCTGCCAGGTGGACAAGGAAGGTGATTTATAAACTGGGGACAACTGCTAGTGTTCACCCGTTCACCTATATCCGATACAAGTAGGCAAAATGTCTTTATCAACAGAAGAGAAAATATTTGACTTCTCATGTATTTAATACTGTTGATATTTAGTACTCCTCAGTTTCAACTTATGCTTCAGTAAGTTGAGAATGAATGAAAATGTAGATGGCTGGAAACAGGTCAGAAGACAAAAATAAAGCGAATGTTAGCTTCACCCTGTTATTAAGGTTTGTGTTACTTTCATTGTTGTTGATAGGAGTGGCAGTGGATTGCTTTACTGCCAAGAATTTCTTATATGAAGTTCTTAATGGAGAGAGTTCAAGTCCCAAATATATTTTGTGTGCTGTGTGAGTAATGAGCAGTATTAGATGTTCTTAAAAATCTGAAAACTAAATCTGTTTCGGTAAATCAAAAAACTGAGCAACGTTTTGAGTGGAACCTGTTACAATTAGGGAAATTAAGGCTTTTAGTTTGCCTGTCTTGTCTCCACAGTACTGCCTTTCTACATCCCTTCCTATGTTCACAAGTATCATTCAAGCACTATTACTTCTATTATATCATTTTATGGAAAACTGTCAGGGAGATTAACTTTGTGGATAGTACTCAGGGAAAAGAAGGACCTCAAACCTGAATATTCTTTCCCACAACAAAAAAACGTGATACAGCACATTGCAAAGCTAAATAAGCATAACCATAGAATTAGTTGGGGAGAGGTTGAGTCTGCTGGTAGGGGAAATCTGAACTTGCCAGCAAGCTATAATGCCTGTACACGCTCTCCAGTCTGTCAAAAAACCTACTACATGCTACCCAGGATGAGCAGCAACTTCAAGAGCAATAAGGTTTGTAGTAAAGCCAAAAAAAAAAAATCCCACCCAAGCTACCTAAGCACATTTCTCACAAATGAAAATTTAATCTCATCTCTTAATAACCAATGACAATTTACACTTCTATCATGTGATAATGGTATTATAAAAATCAAGATTTCTACCCGATCAGCATTAAATTGCATTTGGTAAATGGAGTGTTACCCTTTCAACTTTAAAATTGTATCTTTATAATTTTATCTAAAATTTAGACGACTGGGGAGTCCTTGATAGTACTTATTTTAAATCCAAGTAGTATGTATAATTTGTTTTCCTGAATAAATATAAAGTAGTACAAGGCATGGTTGACTTTAAAAAACAAAATGTTGAAAGCATGCATTCTTCATGGTTGTTATTATGGTATTACTTAATAAGTAAGTCAGGCTAGACACTGTAAAAATTCAAAATAGACAAAGTTCTTGTCTTGAAATTTAATCTCTATTAGTGTTTAATCTAGGCTATAATGTACTGCCCAACATTTTCATTTAACGCACCTTCACTGTGTCTAAAATGAATTATTTTGTGCTTTGCACCATTTTTAACGCAGCTGGTTTAATGATAGTTTTGATCATACAACTGCTGTGCGACAAACACCTGTTATAAACCATCATTATATACAAGGTATGGGTGAATATGAAATGTACATGTGTCATCTAAATACTTGAAATGAATGCAATTTCACATAACCTTAATAGGAAAATTCCTTATTATACAACGGAAATTACAAGTAAATAATTTTCCTGGATACAAGATGAAAAGAAAGTTTGCCTTGGACTTCCCTTGATCCTGCTTAAAGCTATTAAGAAGCAGACTGCATCTCTAGCATGAAGTAGGTTGGTAGTATAGGATAAAGTAGCACAGCTAGAAAGCTTTTCAGATAGCCCTGTGTTTTGCAGAAATTACCTTTACAAACAGAATTTGGAAGATCGGTTTTTATTGCATCTTTCTCAGCTGGAGCAGGTATGATTTTGTGGAAAATAAGTATAGTGGATAGAGGGATTGCTCTACAAGGCCAAGCTAAAAATTTCCAACGATTTTCTTTGTTTGTGCACAATATTCTAAGAGGTGGTTCTGTCATTTTTGTTACTACTACTATTAGAGATTCCGACACCTTATGAGACGTGTATATTTGTAAAGTGTTTTTGGAGCACATCAATTTGTATTAGAGCTAAGAAGATAATGCACGAATTCATTGCACATGCAACGGCTTGCTTTTATTTCAACTGGGAAATGAAAATGTAATGAAACAGAATTCCATTTTGATAGCATTGATTACTCTGTAGGCAGTTTAACTTTTCAAAAGCCTTTTCACAACATTCACATCTGGTTCTGTGTCAAAGAGACAAACTTAACACGTATTATGTTTTGTTAGTAATCTCTCAAGTGGCTTGAATACACTAACCGCTGTTTCAGCAGTAAGTGAGTAGTAATAAGTGAAGCAGTGTTAAGTCCTGAGGGCAACATAAAGCAAGAGCCCATTTCTTTTAGCATAAAAAAAAGTAGAGTTATGTCCTGTAGTAATATTGGACTAGATGAACTCTTGATGTGCTTTTATATAGTGTGATGTTGAAGAAGCACAAATGCTGAGCATCTAAAAAATACACAATTTTTTGTAGAAACTAAAGATCATTGTTCTGTAGGTTGTTCTTCATTATAGGGTATATTGTCCTAAATACATTACAAGCTTTAAAAGGCAGTTTTTGAAACATGGGTTGTCACTTGCAGTGATATATAATGAGTAAGAATCTGGCAGGTCTTTTTTTCTCTTTGGTTTCTCTCACTTTTTCTGTTAATCTCTTTTCTTTACACAACTTTCATATGTGTAAGTTAACAGCATCACAGTACTTAACAATGCCACTGACTTTTAAGGAGCTAAGGAAATCATCAGCTTTTAAGTAAAGGTGAAGCGAGCTAGTGTTAGGTTATTTCTGATTATGCTTTGGTTTCCAGATTCGTAACTATGGTTGCAGGACAATGGCAGGTCTGACCTTCCATCATTTTCCAGCTTTGCTTTCCTGTCCCTGCAGGATGCTGCTGCTGTTTTCAGGCAGGCAGCACGCTGTGGTAGAATCCTCACTTTGCAAACCAACACTACTAAAAGGCAAATCTCCTGGGCCATGACAATAAACATTGTTTGTATTGTATTAATTTTGTCCTCATCAGTTGAGTGTTTTGTTTTTCTTTTGTTATGTTCTCATTACCCGTCCCCATAAATGAGCACGACATTTTTACAAACAGCTCTCCAGACAATGCTTCCCATCAAGCAGAATGTACTCTGTCTACCTGGGTTTATTACCCATTATAGTACAAACACCCTCGCTGACCTTTAGCTAGATGCTGTAAGAAGGATTTTTTTGCTTTTTCTCCTCCAATTGTTTCCCCAAAACTCTACTGAAGTTTGCTCCCTGCCTGTGGAAGAGAGACTCCAGATCTCTCCTTCCTCCTCCTCCTCTGCTCTGCAGTTTCCTTCCAAAGGAAAGGCAGGGTGATGGGCAGGCACTCCGGTCCGGGTGATGCCACACCGGTTGGGCACATGCAGTGGGACCAGATACTGAGCACCATGAATGCACTTACCAGGAGGAATCTTCTGCATTTTAAGAACTGGTGGTACATCGGTGTCTTAAGCAATGTCTTTTCCTTCTGCAAATCAGAGGGAAACAAGAATACCGTGCTTTGTATAAAGTGGTGTTCAAAGATGTTAAAGTGTATGATCTTGATTCCTGTGAGTGTTTACCAAGTGTTATGTTTAATAATATGTTTGGGTATGCAAGAGTTTCACATGGGACATTCTGGTAGTTGTTAAGCAACCTGAAAACATGAGCTTCTTGTTTTAAAATACAATTCGTGTTTCTTGTTAACTGAAATTTACTTTTGCAACTGAATTCTAACCTACAGTTTCCAATGATTTCAAATCCAGCTCTCATGAAGTGTAATTCATTCTATTCTACAGGTCTTAGAATAGAATGAAATTTACAAAATTCTTGAAGATCTAGATTTGTTCAGAAAAGTAAATATAAAATTCCAGAAAGACTTTGAGATTGTGAGAATTTGAAATCAAACTTGTGGCTAAACCAGGAAAAATGATAGCTTCAAATTTTTCCTGAAAGAAATATATTTTAGGTGAATTTTTAATATTGCTTTCATAAATATTACATAAAATTAATGCCTTTTAATTATATACCTTTTAAATATTTCCCAATGAATAACAAACCTTTCCATTCCACAAGTAAATGCTATTCCAAAACTGTATAAAAGTGGAATGTTTTGATAGCATCAGAATTTTTTTCAAGTCTGAAAAAAATTTCAACAGAAGCAGTATGACAACTTGTATCAATGAGTAAAAGCCAGACACTGTAAAAAGTTCATGTAAAATTTCAGTGGTTTCTCACTTTACTGTAGTAAGGCTATTTGAATTTCAGCCTTTCAGTGTACAATTTTATTAGTACAACCTAAGCAACTTAGGAACAGGCCTGTTTTGGTTTTTTTTTTTCTCTCCAGAGAACACAGTAGGCAAATATCCATGGCACACAGAAAGGACACAATTGTTTTCCCAAATATGAAATGACTAAATAGCAGCACACATTCTTATTTCAAATATGAAGCTACCACTTATTTTCTCATCAATAATTTCAGCAATGACTTTGATGTTATCTCAGACATCTTCCTTCAAACCACAGGGTTTCTGGAAACACAGTCAACGAGCAAGCAGTGATCATTTTAGCCTCTCGAGGTCTTCCCATTCTGAGTCATGAGAAGCATCTGAGGATAAACGATGTTGTGCAGTGCTATCTAAAGAGGATTACACTTCGGTTTTACTGTTGTGAACAGTGTTTGCTCATGATTATCATATCATCATAGAACCATAGAATGGTTAGAGTTGGAAAGGACCTTAAAGATCAATCGTGTTCCAAACCCCTTGCCTTGGGCAGGGACACCTCCCACTAGAGCTGGTTGCTCAAAGCCCCATCCAGCCTGGCCTTAAACACTTCCAGGGATATACCATTTTGTGTGTAAATTATCAGTGGATCATATAATCATAATCTTCAAAAGCCATCTGAAAATAATAATAATTTCCGCTAGTATTTTAAACCAGTCTATAATTTATTGTATTTTTTCCCTCTTCTAAATGAATGAAATAGTATAATACCCTGTGTTTTATTATACTTCTTACAGTAATCTGAGTTATGTCATCATCCCAGTTTCACAGTAATGATATAGTCTACAATAGTACAATTTATTTTCAATGGAATTGTTTTGCAAAACAATGTATAAGCTTAACATACTTGCAAACTAAAAAGTAAAATTGAAAAAAAAAAATAATAAATTGACTTCTGATTTCTTCTTGAGTTTTGCCACCAGACAGATACACAACAGTCTGTTCGACTCACCAGAGACCTGATAATGTGTAGATCTCACTGGGTTTCATAAAATAAGTATTCCTATAACAAATAAATATAAATATATATTTAACAGCTTTTTAAAAACACATATTTACTTGTGATGGGGCAGAAGGAAGGAGTATCACTCCCAACCATATTGCTAGCATGTATCACTAGCTAAATGCTAGAATTTTAAACAAATAATTTAGATGTGCCTGGGGCTACTATCAGGGACACCACCACTGACCTCTGGAAAGTGTTTAAGAACAATGGATGAATTCAGCAAAACAGTGTGTGAATACATATTGTGATTACAGTAATCTTGATTTGAAACATTTGTGTTGACTTTCACACATGACACTGAAACAGATAATTTTCATAGTTATTTTAAATTCTATCCAGACGTGCAGGAAATAGTGAAATATCTACTCTGTAAATTCATTTGACTACACTTTATAATATGTTGCCTACTAGGTTTACAGAAAGTCAATTATTTTATAAAGGCCACATGCAGTCTATGTGTTTTGGGTGTTCCACATAAGATGATAATTACTCTTATTCTTGCAAAATATCTTAGATGAAACATTCGCTTCCTTGATTTCAGGAGCTGATGCTGTGGAAGCCCAGTGTAAGAGATTTGAAGTCAGGGCAAGTGAAGGTGGAAAAGTGTTGTTTTCTGCAGACGAAGATGAGATTGTCATTGGAGCCGACAGGCTGAAAGTAACAGGTATGATAACAATAATAAGGTTGCTAAATGGATGTAAACTTTGGGGTTTTTACTGATACTTTCAGTAATAATTAATCTCTTCTACAAAATTTTCATTAATTGGAAAAGAAAAAGTCTTCTTATCACCAGTGACTGTTTGAGTCACTGAAAGATATCACATGATCTATAAATGAATGTATCTAAAGGCAGATGTTAATTTAAACTCTCCAGGACCAACTGTGGTAAAAATCTTACCGCAGTGATTTGGCTTTCATATCTTATCATGAATAAAGCATTGCTTTGTTTTATGTATGCTCTTTGTTTGTTTAGATAATGCCCCTTCACAATGATAAAATTATTGTTATATACCGTGACCTTTGTTTTCTCTGAATGCAAAGTATCAAGTCTAAGTTCCAGATGAATTCAAGGTCTGTACAATGTTTTACTTTAGGAGGCTCTGCTAAAGTGTAGTAAGTAGAAACCTTTATTTGAACGTTTGTTCAACAGAATAAGAAAAATAATTCTCAATGGTATTTTTACTGTCATTTATATATATGTGTGTGTGTGTGTAAAGAGTTGTCAGGAACCAATTTGATTTTAGAAATGTGTTAGCTTCTAAAAAAACCAAATCAATTACCTCTGCTCATTTTAGATAAATGCTTTATCTTGTTCTGCTTAATAAAATCTCATCTGAACTTGGGCTGGATGGATGTATCCACTCATAATCTAGAATAAGATATAAAACTTGAGTTTCTTCACTAGCCAAGGCTGTTTAGCTTTAGGTTAGTCTATATCTCAGGATGCCTGAGTTACAGAGTTTGAAATGAACCTACTAGTTTGAAAGTTCAGTAGTGTAGGAAGTATAAGATGGTTCAGATTTATGATGATTATGATAAGATATCCTTTTCTGGTCTGTAAGACTAAGAAATGCAGTATTGGGAACTTTAAGCCTTTAAAAGAAAAATTACTTCCGTGTAATGCCAGATAAGCATTAAATAGATCCAGGAAATCCAGGGTCAAGCTATGACTGAACTTTCTTCATAAGCTTCAAGACTGTTGCTTGCCAGAATATGCAGGATAACTTTTCTTCCTCTTTCATTCCTTCCTGACCTCTGTCTACCTTCTCTAGTCAAGTAATCTATTTTAATACTGCTCCACCAGAAGAAAAGGCTCTTACAAGCAGATAGTTTAGTGATGTTGCAGTATCCAGTACAACACACTAAATTGTATCAGTTTACCAAAATTATGGTTAAGAGAGAGAGATATTAGTGTTTTGTTGAGTCATCAGAATTCTTCACAGATGGTAGTTGTACAAGAATTTTACTGTAGTAAAATATAAGACAACAGCTGGAATAACACAAGAGGAAAAATGAATCCTGTGAGGGTTAAAACTTGACGAGAACATTAAATAATGAGAAAGTGAATATTAAACATACAATCAACACAGGAGATTTCAAAGCATCTATCATAAGTTATATAATAAAACATCTTACAAATGGCACTGAGGATTAGATTTACTGCCATTGAGAAATTTAATCATAAATTGTAGCTGTTACGGTATATTTTTTTTTATCAGACTTCAAAAGCAAACACTGCTCAACTGTCTTTAACTTCAAAGTGGCTTGAGTTCCCACAGCACCTGTTGACATCAGCTGTATAGAAAGCAGAACAACTAATGAAAATTTATTCAATGATGCTTATCATGGGATACAAAATTGTTCTTTGAGAAAAGAACATTATTTTCTCCTTAATTCTAGAAATACACAACTGTATGTGTATTTGTATTAAGTTCCCTCCTCCCATTCCAAATTAAAAATAAATTATTATTAAGAGGAAAAGAAAAAAAAAAGAAAGAAAGCCTAGGAAAAATGTACATTAGTGCTTCTTTGATATATTCATCTGAGTTTCAGGGATTACTGTATACTTGTTAAGTCCCACCAGAGAATCTCACTACTCGAGTTGTTTGTACAAGTAATTGATTTTCCTTCTGTGGCTAAAATGAAAAATAAACAAGAGTTAGGATTGATTGAATTTTCAAAGACATTCTTTCATTGAACCAGAAAAAAAATGTTTTAAGGTTAAAACTATAAAAAAGTTGACTTTAATTACTTGCAAACACTCACACAAAAGAAATATTTAGGCAGCATTTAAATATCACAAAGAAAATATGAATATTAGAGGATTTATCAGGTTCTGAGTGCTGTAATTTAGTTCATGAAGTCAAATACAAATTACTTGCCATTAAATAGCCTAATGTCCAACATTTCAGGCTGTTTCCTTAGAAAAGTATGGCTTGTAATTGTAATTTGAAAGTCTAGATCATTTTAAAATATGACTTGAAAATTATTGTCTTCTTTTTTGTTTATTCAAATGTAACTTCATTAGGTTGGGATTATTGTTTCTAATCTCTGGATAATCATATTCTAAATTCAGACTTCATTAGTAAACGGTCTTCTAATGAGCCTATAAAAGACCACTTGCGAAATTTTATGCTTTAAATCCCCAGGGCCCACTTCAGGTTAACCCTTCCTTCGTCTCGGTGGAGGAGAAAAGTATTATCCAACAGAATGAAGGGAAGAAAGTTAGATTTCTAAAAATGAACGAGCACTTACGAAAGGCATGGACAGAATATCCTCGTATTCCAATTTTTGTATACCTAAAAGGCTTTTTGCAGTGTAAATACTAATCTGCAGGCAAATAATAAAGCTATAATGAGACATCTATACTTTATTGTTGACTTCAATCTAAAGCTGAAATAATTTAACATTGAACCCAATGGAGGCTAAAAGTTGCATGATCCATGCAGTCGCAAGAAATGTATTTTTAAAAAATGTCCCAAAGGTTAAAAAAAATATTTCTGTCTTCAGGTATGAATAAAATCCTTCTTTCACATATTAGCTCTTTGAATTCTGTCCAGATATTGAGCGATACCTTTAGATTCTTCACTAAACACATGGAAGGTGATGTGTCCCTGTGAGGTGCATCAATCAGACTGCATTACTCTCTGTGATATGATATGACTGATGAAACCTGGCAAGGCAGCATAATGTCAAACATCAACAAGAATTATTTTTTTTAGTGTATTTTTCTCAAGCCTGTGTTTTGATAATCACAGTGCCTTGGGGAGAAATAGAAAAGGAGTTACGGAAGAACAGAGAAAGCAAAAAAAAAGAATATCAAAAAGCAAAAATAAGATGGGCTTATTTGGAGATGACACTCTCACATGTAGATATTGAAGTGTGATACTACAATGAAAACCTGATTTTATTTTCTTGCTTAGCTGTGAATAGTGTCTCTTTGGAAATTTCACTATGAATGGGGCTAATAAATGATATGTTTTGGTAATTAATTTTCTTAAGCATACCCATTTCATGGACATTTATAAACCACTATGGCATATTTTTTAATCATATTTTATATGATATTTTTCCCACTTCAGAATAATGCCTTTGTAATGCAAAATTTTAAAAATAAATCTATCACCAAGTAGTACAAGAAATTCTTGATTAATAGAAAGATTAAGTTTACAGTTTCTTGTTATTTTTGTAGCATTTTTATTTGTAAATATTTATATAGGCAACCTATATAAATATATATACCTATTCCAGGTAGAACCAGAATCCAGATATCAATATATTTTCCAGACATGAAAATTATGAAGACAGAAGTAGTACTTTTTGGCTTAGAAATATCGCAGCTATATATTTTCCTATTAAGAGTCTCTCAACTTTAGAATTAGGCAGTTGGCTGATTTAATTTAGACTTCTTATTCTTCCTTCCATCTTTATTTTTTGATATATTTTTTTAAATTGTGCTAGCTCTTTTCTGCTTTATCATTTAGGGAAAGAAGGAAAAAGATTCAACCTTCGCGTGGTTAGAGCTGTTAATCGCAGCTGCTTAATGCCCCTTTGTGCTGGGATACTTTCTACCACCAAGCTCAACATTATCATGGAGCCTTGCAAGGAGGGAAGAGAAAGGCATGATGAAGGAAACATATTGCCACAAAGCTGGCAAACAAGCAGGAATAAACAGCTGATTCTGGTGGAACCACAGGTTTCTTTCTATATGTGGTTAAACTTTTCTCCATCTCTTGGAGTCAGCCTGTCCCAATGAATGGACAGCATCCGTAACATCATGGAGTCTTCTTCACTCCATCTGCAGTTACAGAGCAAGGGTATCTGATTTTTACTTCTGTTATTTAAATCTTAATACAAAGGTTTCTGCCTGATGCTTTTAGTTCATATTTCTTTTGATTGCTTTTAATTTAATTTCTTTTAATTATCACTGTAAGATATTCTTGCAGCAGAACTTGAAAACATTGTATTGGTGACACTTGTGGGTGGAAGTACAAGCAGGAACTCAGCTTTATACCCACCAGAGTACTTGTTAGAAAACAGATAAAGAAGATGTAGCTCAATACACATACTTCTGAGACACTGCTATGAAAGAAGGTTTTAATTGTTCGTATAACAACTTTCACTGTACCTCTGTGTTAGTACAACTTGTCTTCCTCTTCTTCCTTAAACCAAACTTGTAGTTAACAGCTGTATAAGAAGCTCTAAGCAAAAATGGAAGTCATCTAGTTATGTTCTATGCAAAACATCTACCTTTTGGACAGCATAGGTAGGTTTTTTTCCTCATCCTGACTTTTGAGGTGGTTTCTCTCAGTTAAGGCTAAAAACATATTATCAGAATATATATATATATATTCACTAAACTTGCAATGTTTCATCCAAATTATACCAACTCTTTGCTTTTCTCAAGAGAGTGTTTCTCTCCCTGTGCAAAGAGAATGCAATTCAATTCTCGTGTTGTCTTCTACATGTTCTTCTGATCTATATACTTCATTCAGACTTCGCTATCTTGCTCTTTATTTAACCATGATTTTATCTCTGACCCTTCTTCCAATACCCATAAAAACAATAACGTAACTTGATTTGTTACAGGTTTAAGTACCTTCTTCTAAGTCAGATGTACTTGCACATGTAGCTTTTTTATTAATTATGCCTGATAAAAGGCAAAGCAAAAATGAATTTGCAAAGTAAAGCGCATAGGTCTTCCATCAGAAGCCATTGCTGGTCTGCAGGCAAATCCAATTATGTTTTCTAGATGCAGCAAATAAGCTGTATCGCTTTTCTTTCTAAATAACCCAGTCTAGATTGTTTGGAAAATATTACTCACTTTTATGAAATACTAATTTATTTTATTTCCCATTACTTTTTTTAACTGCTGGCTTACTTTCTTTGATCCATTATTGCTGCATGACTGTGTGTTGTGATCTCTTTTACCGTGGGACCTGAAGTCCTTCCTGGATAAAACTGAATTTTAAGTAAAGATAAATAAGAAGCTCATTAAAAACTTCTGAGTTAATGCTTTCCAAGAATTTAGTAATAGTTGTATAGAGTTCAACTACTTATTTATTGAAACACGACACTTTTCAGATACATGGAGCTCCGTGTCTGTATCATGAGATCTGATACAATTAGTTGAAGATCACTTTGTTTCCATATTTCAAAGATAACATTAGATCAGAATTCCCCATTCTGTGGGAATTGTAATTGTAACGAGGCTTGCACGTGGTTGCTAGCAACTGTAGGAGAAACAAAAAGAGGAGGCATAAGAGCTGTGCAGACCGTTATGACCTCTGTGAGCCTTCTTCCTTGTCAAATGGCAAAGTTATGTAGAAAGATGGAACTTGGAGATGGCACATTTCAGTTTTAATGGAAATTTTCCCTGATTACTAGCAGGACAGATGTAGGTCAAAGCTACTTTGACACTAGAGTAATATCAGGGAAAAATTTGTAAAGGGCTGCAAGTGTCTTTTTCATTACACTAAAGTATATGCTTATAGTGGGTTCAGTATGGCTTGATCAAAGTAATACTGGATAAAAGATGAGAGCCTTGATGTATCAGGGAAACTTCAGAAGATGCCTACATACTTATATTCTAATAATATTCTAACAATATCCAGAAATAACATGCAGAGGAGTGTATCAGTACCTCAGTTTTGATTTTAAGATTATGCTGTAGGACTGTGGGTCTGCAGGTAATTGAAATATAGAAAGGTCTTCCAGAGTAGTTAAAATGAAATGATAAAGTAGAAATATGGCTTATGGCTATAAATAGGAAATATGACGGAAATATAAGGAAATATATGTGAATTGCAAATTAGATTGGAAGAGTTGAAATAAAATATTTATAACAAGTACTGAAACTTTGAAAAAAAAATTATTATTTGATGTATGTTGTCATTACAGTAGGCTTATATCTAGTGCCTTTGGAGGCTGAATAGGAATTTCAGGATGAATGGGAAAGATCTTGGATTTGCCACATTCAGTTGACAGAGTTTGGAGGGTGAAGCAGCACAAGATGAAGGGAAGCACTTAATCACTTTAAGCTGGCTTACGCAGCCAAATTATGTGACCACAGTAAAACTACTGTATTTGATGTTGTAGTAAAAAGTTAAACCTTTAAGCAGATATGCCAGACTCTCAGTACCTTGAACACTGAATGAACCAGGATTCTTTTATCATCAGCTGTCAGTAACAAAAATGCATTACACATATAGAATTTCTGTGTTTCCTCAGTAATGACTACAGGAATGTGTGCACCAAAGTGTGCTGGATGAAAAAGGTTTCTGATAAGCTTATTCAGATCTCAAGGAAGCACTTAATGTCCAGACTTGTCTGTATGAGGGCTCTGATTGAAAGATAATACTATCTAAATGCTTGGCAACAGAGCAACCTGTCAGAGCATTCCTCTTAAGGTACAACGGTAGAGCTGATTAAAAGCATATATGTGTGAGTTCCAAGTTGTCTATAAACTGGAAGTCTTATAGGCAGGCTAAAAGTGGTGTAACTAAAGAAATAAATTCTTATCCAGGACATTGCACGAGGAGATTTATATCTTCTAGTTAAGGATAGAATGTCTCCAGCCAGCTCAGATTACGAACAGTGTGTGTTTACACCAGCCTGCAGGTGACTATGTAGATTGTCAGAAGACTACATTGACCTAAGGAGAATAACAGTTTGTTTGCAAAAGAAAGATTTTGATTTTTGGCATTAGAACAGAAACATGCCAAGGAACAGGATGATTGGTCTCAGGAATGTATGTAAAGATAAAGAAGCTTTGATAAATGAAGTTTTTCTGAAAAGAGAATAGACTCAAAAGCTGATATATGTGCAAGCAGTTCTGCCAGCCCAGGAAAATATGTTCAGTTTCTTACAGCCATTCCACCGAAAAACACTCAACGAGGCTGTTCTATAGACAGAAACATAAATAATCAACAAGGCTGTTCTATAGACAGACATAGAAGGAGACAGTATATACGAAGGCAGGAGAAAGGAAAGAAAGGGGAAAAAAAACAGCAAAATTGCACTCTTTTGACATTTAGGTAGAGGAAGATTATCCTCTCTCTCAAGAGTGGGCTTTTCCATAATTCATACTTTTTGAATGCCTCTGCTTCCATATTAAACTTTCCCCCCTCCCCCTTTTTAATGATAACATCAGTTATAAGAGAAGACAGGTTTAATCCTTTCCTCTCCTTCTGGGCTGTAATCTCTTTAATTCTATTAAATAGGGCTTGTATTTTTGTGGTGATTCTGTACTTGTCTGAGCAGTTCCTTTGCAGTAGGTGAAGAGACTATTTGTGCTGTTCTGGTGTAGGGCAGTTATTGATCCAGAGATTGATTCTAACTTCCAGATTGAATCTGGTTTTCAGGTTAATCCTTTGGCACCAAAATTAGGTTATTGGATATTTGTAACCAATGTAAGAATGAATATTTTTGGTGTGTCTGCGTCATGCTCCCAATCATATTCCACATTCTCTGTTAAGGACTGTTCAGAGTCCAGAGATGTAATTGAAAGCAAATCTAGATTTGAAGGGCCTGAATTGCATGTTACCAGGCAAAGCCACATGGCCTATGTAAGAGTCAAATCCCAGTGGAAAATTGCCCCATTATGAGTAAGCTGAGATAACTCTGAAATCAACCCAAACCAGCTTGTTTGGAAAACATACACTAAACATTCAGAAGGTTTTTATGTATGAACTGGATTCAGATTTTGTAGTGAAACTCTGTTAAAACCTGAGCTAAGCCTGAAACTCACATGTCCTCAAGCTTCAGGGGTTTTGACAATGCACATTTAAATTACAGCAGTCAGACCCATCTCTATTTTTAAGATATAGCTACTCACAGGAGGGAAAGGTGAATCATAAAGGAGCTCTAGTGTTCTTTTTTTTTTTTTTTTTTTTTTTCCTTAAAATACTCGCTTCTGATTTACTTCTGCCTGGAAACAAAATTCTATTGTTGGAGATAAGGGTCAGGCTGCAGTGGCTCAATGAAAAGAGTGTTTGGCTCCAAAGACTCATCCTATAATGATGATAATACAGGCCAAAAATATCTTGCTCTGGGCTGGAACAGTATTCTCATTAGATGCTAGAAGATGAGATCATTTGGATTTCAATTTGTAGAGCCTTCTGAACAAGAGTGATACTATTACATTTTTAGGAAATATTGCACGCTTTTGAATTTTTCCCAAACAATATACATGTATAACTCTTTCTATGAGCCATGTAATAGATGTCAGAACTGCTCTGTGTTTCCTCTGAAACCACTACAAAGTGTCTTTTTTATTTTTATCCGATCTTAAGGCAAATTTTTTACCCACCTTTCGGTGTAAGATAATGTGTTTAGTAGCTATAAATTGCATGGTGAGATTATACAAGAGTATTTCATGACATACATCACACTTGCAAAAGTTCTGTGGATGAACAGGAAGATTTTGACTCAATTATAGGCACAAAGTAGCAGAAAGAGAGAAAGCAGAAATCCTCACAGGGTGGTGCTGCTTGAGTCCATGGCAGTCACAGTTTGAAACAAAGCTTTACTCAGAGGAAAAGTTAGCAGATTTCCACCAGTAACAGCTTGGTCTTCACGGCTATCCATAGATCTATTTATAACGCAGGTATGCAGTCAAAGCTGTGAAAAATATAGATTCAAATCTTTTCTGCGCTGCAATACATCTCAAAGCTTATTCATAGCAAACTCCTATAGGCTAGGAATAATTTCACCCACAGGAAGCAACCCCAGAAAGAAAAATATTGTATCGCCCACAAAACTATGGCCTGTAGCCTTCAGCCTACGTCAGGGTTTGAATTCCTATCCTCATTATGGCTAATGATGCGTTTACATTTCACAGTGTCTGACAGCATTAAATTCAGCACACCAAGACACAAATATAATAAGCCATCATTTTGGCTCTAGAAAAATGTCTTTGCATGTGAACTAGAAGCACAAAACAATGTGGCTTTGCTCAAGGTTCAAGAAGTACAAAAGTGTGTATGTGTGTATGAGGATTAAGCATAGATAGAAATTGATAAGAATTTGGAATGGTTAATGTAAAATCCATAAGGAAGAGTAGCAAAAATCAACATATATTCTGTAAAAGAGAAGAAATTTGGTAAGAATAATGTCATAGAAAATTAATAAAAAACCTCAATACCCAGGCAGAAATGGATGCATCTGAAGCATGTACAACTTCTCTGATATTCAAAATGCAATTGGTTTTAACCTTCATGGGTACTGATGAAAGGGCAAAGAACCTAAGTGGTTGTGTTGACTACCAAATCCAAAAGATTGTAAGGATGAAGCTTTTTTTGTTAAAAAAAAAAAAAAAAAAAAAAAGAAAAAGAAAAAAAGAGTCATCCAATGCAAGGGGCCTGGTGACAGAATTTTGGAATGTTTGGGGGCATCTTGTTTATTTTAACTACAGAGACAGGCATCTGTAGAAAAAAAAAGAACAAGACTGTACAAAAGGTTCATAAATTTTAAGCATGGCACGGTGGGGAGAAACTGAAGGTAGAAGAAAACTGAGAGGGCAACCACCACGTAATGAGAACATCCCCTATTTGAAAAGTATAGAGAAACATAACAGCAAAGCAAAATCAATTTGACTTCCAGAGGTCAATTTTAAAGCCTCAGAGAATTTATGAATAAGGCTCAGAGGAGCCCTCAGAAAAAGAGTTAAGAGGGATTTTTAGATCACAAACTGAAGAGCATCATGTGATGCAAGAAAGTCAATTATGAAGCTAAAATGTATGAATAGAAGTAAAGCCTGCAGATCTTCTGCTCTATTCAAGACCACTGAGATCCCCCCAAAGGGCTTAGT
This sequence comes from Pedionomus torquatus, assembly GCA_013398155.1. NCBI lineage: Eukaryota > Metazoa > Chordata > Aves > Charadriiformes > Pedionomidae > Pedionomus > Pedionomus torquatus. The sequence continues at coordinate 266,376 of VZRU01006243.1, forward strand.
CCACTTTGGTGTGCCATTGTTAGGTTGAGAACTGGATAGAATCCAGAGCCAAGAGATTTATTAGCTGTCCAGAAGCATGATCTCTGAGGGAAGAGAGAAAAAGGAACTGCCTGTTAAAAAACAAGGGATGCTCTCTATCAGTTTTGGGGTTTTTTTTGTTTGGTTGGGTTTTATTAAGACAAAAAAAAGAGAATCTTTATCGAAAAAATAGTGAAACACCGGAATAGTTTGGCTTTGGACAATGTAGAATTTCCTTATTTTCTTCTGCAGAACAAATTATACTAACATCTGTTGGAGATGAGCTGGTTGATCTGGTTTGGTTTTGAACTTAGCGATCACAGCAAAGAATGAGCCTTAGAGGAGATCAGATATTTTCATTTCTAGTCACAAACCACCTAATGTAAATTCAATAACATTTGTTCTTTCAAACTTTGAGTAATGTCCTACTCTTTGCAGCTGTCACTATTACAGGCAGCCACACTTCTCATGAGTTTCTGCTTGTTTAAAGGAAGCCTTCTCTGCATTAATTTTATTTTAAATATCACATGTAGCTGCATTACTCACATAGATTGATTAATTATTTAAAATAATTTTAAATGTTTCATATTATTTCTTACTGCATTTTAATACTTTAAGTAATAGTTTGGGCTTTTTTAAAGCTTTTATTTATCAGAACAATCAGTCACTAAATCCTACCTCACTTGAATTTATACCAGAAATTATAAAAATTTTCTTTCCATAAAAACCAATAAATTTTTTGTGGGAGAATCATTTAAAGCTGATAAGTGTAATATGCATATTGTTTACCAAATCCCTGCAGAAAATGTGAAATTAGTAGATCATATAAGGTTTTAATGTAAGACACTTAACAAGACTAGGTGGAGATGGCAAACAGTTTAACAAGGTCAATCAGGTTTCAGTAATGTCCAGAAGGTGCCACTACAACAATACCCTGTTGTTGTTCTATATGTAACACTGGCAGAGATTTACACTAGAATAATTCTTACAAACGTGTTAGATACAGTCCTCTTCATTGTACTTAGATTTATATACCTTCAGGGTTTTTCTAAGCTGTAATACAGTGCTCAGTATGAAAAAAACAAGTGGGCAGTATGACCAAAAAAAAGATTAGTATAGGCGTTTGCACCTAGCTCTCCATTTGTGTCTCCAATCTCTTATGAAACCTACCAATTACAGAAATCAGACTTTGACTTTGATGTAAAAGTGTCTCTGTTAAAACCAAGTATAAAGTTTTCTTTTTTTTTTCCTCTCTCTTTTACAAAGTAAAAGAACTGGAAGTAATTTTATTCATTTCTTAGTTTTTTCTTTTTCATTAAATGGCTGACTTCTGTCTGTAAATCCTGAGCACATCATAGCACAATGGGCCATTATGAGAGAGATGGAGTATCCCTCTGCTGCAGAAGGAAGATCGTACACCCCCAAACAAGGTCCAGCAAGTAGTGTTTGTATGACCTTAGAATTGGCACCTACTTGCTTGGCCTTCTCTGCTGCCTTTCAGCAGGTGCTTTCAGAGACAGGCAAGCCATTTACCAGCTTTTCTACCTACACTTCTTCACAAATGGTTAACACCTGTGCTCTGGCTTGTTCCAGGGAAGTCCTTCAGAGTTCTCATCCTTTCTGTGTGGCTGTTGACCAGTCACAGCTTGACCATTTCTTACTTCAGCCCATGAATGCTTATATTTCTTGGGAGACCTGTCATTAGGATGAGCACAAGTCTTTCACGTAGAGTAGAACTTCTTTGTGTACTACTACTCCCTATTCAGAATTCTTCCATCTGCCAGCCAAACGAGTTTTTTTCCAGCAAGCACTTCTCCAGGAAGAAGCCTCCTTATTCTGAGATTTCACCATCAGACAAGAATTTCAAGGTAAGTCTAAACAGTATGTTGTATGTGGATGACAAGTTTTTTCCTTTACTTGAAATCTAACTAGACACAATGTAGCGTGAATGACCTTGAACTGCTAATTGAGTTGTTCGAGACCTTAGTGTGACTAAATTTGCCCTGACTCTCAGTAGAATTTATTAGATTTTATTCAACTATGTGATGCTGTGTTTATGCCCGGTCAAATATTCCTGGCTTAAAAACATATACTCCTTAGATCTCTTACTTTCTACTTGCTTGTAAGAAACCCCTGAAGCTTTTGAAATGTGTTTCCCAGATCAGAGCAAGCATCCCTCTTGGGGAATCCCTCACAGTTTATTCAGACCTCAGCTAGTCTCTTTCTTTAAGTAGTTTATTTCTTCTTCTTGCCTCTTCTTAGACTTTAATTCCTAAGTCTGAATGTCATTGGGTTATTTCAGTCCAGATAAATTGAACACAACAAAGACAGTAATTTTATGGTCGTGGGACTACTGTAAGGGCCCCTGGGAGCCTAGCCGCTCTAAATGAATGAATGCCACCAGGCTCAGACAAGTTTCTAAGAACAGAACTAATACATTTTTTTAAAGACGTGTTAAACAGTTCCACTGTGGAAATGGGTGACTCAGGTTGTGAAACATCTGTGCACAAATTTTTTCTCTTGCATTTAATTGTTTGAATTTCAGTAGATAAGTTGTGATGGTTATTTGATCGTGATTACTTTTTTTTTTGTGGTTTGTTAGGTTTTGAAACTCCAACATTTTTTGACAACCATCAGAAGTGTTTCCTTCATTATTGGAAAAGCTTAATCCATGGAATTTAGTTGCCTGTATGAAACTTGTAATTAAAATACCAAGATTTATTTTAGAATACTAATTTTCAAAACATTGTGATAGCGAACACAGTTGCCAGTAAATTCTTTCTGTAGAAAATTTACCAAAAGCAAATATAAAACAGATAATGCATCTTCTCCACCCTTGTCAGCCCCATCAACTGGGATTAGCAGCCTGCAGCTTTACCTTTTAATTGCACCAGAGCAACAATGGACCTTGAATAAATAAACTAAATTGGTGCTAAGTTAACCAAAGTTTCTTAAAAACAGCTATGAATTATATAGATTGTCAAAATATACGTTTTTCTCACCCATGTTTTATGATTTTAGTTGCCTCATTGGTTTGAGCACCTTTTTCACAGCTACATTTCCTATCCTTTGGCTTTGAATTTACATGGACAATAGCTAAGCGTTCTGGCAGAAACCCTTGGAAGCGCTTGAATTTTGGTCCACTGAGTTGTACCACTGAAACTACAGCATGTAATGAGGAGCTTTGCAAGACTGGAGTAATAAATAGCTTCCAGGATCTTGGACTGTTGCTGAAATTGAGTAGCTTGCTTTTCATTCTGCATTAATTAGCATCCCCATTTATTAATTTATAAATAATTGAGCAAGGGCTTCTTTTTATTTCATGTTTAAATTCCTTGTGGAAAATGTATCTTTTCACTTTCTTTCTCTGCTTTTTGATTAATCTACTTTCACTAGCATATGCTTTATGCCTGATACATTTCTAAATGTCATTCTCATTAGTTTCATTGACTGTCATTTCTAATTTTTATTATTTTTCTCAAATATGTTAAATCTTTCTTCTTTTTTTACACTGCTGTAAAATTGTTCATAATAGTATGCAGTTAAAATTGTATATTTTTCTTTACATGATCTCTTGTCAGGTCTTATTAGCTGTCTTCACTTCAGTTGAATTGAGGTATAAAGGTTTGGGATATTCCATTCCAAAGTGCTAATCTAGGAATACAGACTTTTTTTGGTTCCTACTTCAATAAATGCTGTCACAATGAAGTGAATTGGCCCACACCTTATGCTTGGATGAAGTGGGCATTCCGAGGTATGATACTAAGCAAAATTAGTGCCAACCTGCAGTGTTTTGAAACACTGCAAAGCACTCTGATTTCACAGGATTAATTCACAAAATGGCATTAGGACTGTATGAACAGAAGAACATACAACAAACTTGGCTGGTTTTGATTATGTGTTGGCAAACTAAAGCATCCATGGTTAATGGTGTCGACATTGTAAAATATTGTACAGTTCCCCTTTTCTCTTTCTCAAGAGGTAATGAAAATAATTTGTTTTGTTTTGGTTTGGTTTTGCCATAAAATGGGCAATTCTATTGCTCTTTATTTCCTTCCTTGCATAGTTCCTCTTTGCATAGGGTATTTCCTATAGTTCTATTCTAGGAGTTAGCTACTTTTGGTATGTGTTTTCAACATCACTTTTAAGTAAGATCCTATAGAGGGTGGGTAAGATAAGAAAGCTGTGTGAAAGCGCTGCAAGAAGGGATAGGATGAATGAGTTTAACAGGTAAAGCAACTGAAGGTGTCACCTTTGAAATCATTGTACCATAGTTCTTAGCCAACACTAAAACCTACATGTCAGTGTTCTCTGATAGTATATACTATATGTAGAGGTAAACTGAAGTGAATATGCTTACGATAAATGGTTTGATATATGAAGAACGCTTGTATTGATCCTATCAACACTAATATCAGTAATGGGTATAGTGGGATATGTTTATTTAGCAGTTCCTATTTAGGACGCATTAGAATTCTTTTTTATGATAATTGTTCTTTATCAAGTATCTTGGCTCTAATTGAAGCTATTAGATAGCACGTTTGTAAAACATTTGAAACATATTTTGAGAGTGTGCTAGAATAAGGCTGCTAGAGCATAGATCTAAGCACTCACATACCTCTGTGTGTGTGCCTTTCAGTTCTTCCAGGCAGCCTTATTCTTTTAGAAATGCCAAAATGTCATTTAGCTCAAGTGGAGACTTTGCCCTTAAGTCATCATCATTCTAAAGCAATCTGATAGATAAAGGGTGATAGAAGTGACAGCAAGTAATACAGGTTATGCCACTTACAGTGTAGCTAGGAATAGTGCTTTTTCATGTCCTTTTTCTGCATCAGTTTCTGCAAAGCAAGTATGTTACAGTGGTCAAAGGTCTAGATACAGCATCACGTAAAGCTTTCAAAGTACCTGGATATCACACTAAGACACAAGATGTATCCAAGATCAATAAAGCAAACTACTGGCAGCAGCCAAATGTGGGGTTCACTTCAACAATTCCTGTCCCCAGTTATGGTCAAAAGCATGAGGTGGTGTTGGTAGTTACATCAGAAAGTCTTTTTCTCATTAAACATCAAAGGGAAATACCTTTTTAATAAACATTTATTTTCATATCAAGCAAACCAGCTGTATTTTTGCTATTTTTATCTTAGCAGCATTACCAAATGATGGACTACTCTTTTTTTAATCTGTTTTTACACTCAGTGTGGAACAGAGAAAACTCAGTAGATAAAGCATACTGTGCAGAAAGAGTATTTATCAACAAGTTTGTTTCATGTTTTGGCTGTCTGGACTTTTTTCAGCCTTTTTATAGTTGCAATATTTTTTCTTTCTGTCATTCTTGTTCTTGCCTCCCCATTTTATATTTAGATTTACGATGAAAGCAAAAGACCAATTAGAGTTTCTGAATTTGAAGTTTTAATGAAAATACTCTTTTTTTTCTTTTTTTTTTTTCTTTCTTTCTTTCATGACAGTAAAACTAACAGTAACTCAAAACAACTTCATTTTGGCAAAGCATTAATGTGAAAAATTAGGATGGGTATGAAAAGGAACTTTCAGTATAAAACAAGAAAAGGAGCAGAGGGAGTATCCTGCTGAAAAAAACAGAACTTGTACTTACCATGATGAGATGTACGTAGCGGAGAGGGAGACTAAAGGGCAGGGGAGATTGTATCTAAAAGAAATACATTCCCTGGGAAGGTTTAGGAATGTAAGAATATAGGTCTTTCCAAGTAAGGTTCTCTTCAGTGAAAGCTGAAAGGCTGGATTGGTAAGATCATGATAGTTTGTTAACTGGACAATAGAGAGAAATACCTCTTAGAGTTGATCTGAAGAAAAGGCAAGGTAAGAAAGGTTTTCTTTTTTGTCTCTTAACCTGTGTCTGAACCTGGTAAGGTCTTTTGTTACTAGCTGGACATAGGAAATATATGTTCTTTCTGTAAATTTAACTTAAAAGTGATAAAGCAAAAGAATTGATTTCAAGATGACTTTCATATTGTGTGATGTTCTGTTCCCTGCACATGGCAACCCTGGTGCCTGGTATCAAGTATTCTGTTTTGAAAATGCCTAAACATAATGTAGTTTAATTTCTAAGAGGACATGAATTAGAGGTTTCTCTGACAGCTGAGCACACCAAATTTTGATAGAATCATAGAATGGTTAGAGTTGGAAGGGATCTTAAAGATCATCAAGTTCCGACCCCCTGCCATGGGCAGGGACACCTCCCACTTGATGCAGAAGCAAAGCCTGTTTCGCTATATACTGTGGTATATAGCAAGGCAATGTAAAGGGCTTAAACCTTAAAAGTCTGCACCTTAAAAGGTGAATTTATGATAGGTGTATTGCAGCAGTGACAAGAGTGTGATTTTTGAGTCTCTCCTGACTCACAAACAGTAAAAAGAGCAAAGAACTAGAGTAGGGCTATGCCACAAGAGTCACAGCGGGGCTGGGCTGTTACGAAGCTTTCCAGGTAATCTGAATCGGGGCTGTAATCGGAGTCCTGATATTGCTCCTTGGTGACATGGAGAGGAGATGGAGACTGGTGCTGATAAATTACTCTGTGACCAACTCAGTCCTGTCATGAAAATGGAGTGGTAGATCCAGCAGTAAATTACTGCCATAAACCCTCTTCCCACAGTCTCTGCAGAGTAGGTGGCAACTCTCTTGTGGTTCTTCCCTGCAAGAACATCTGAGTCTTTGGCAAAAAGATCCGTGTTTTGGCCAACTTTGCAAGCAGTGTGCTTTAATATCTTCTCCTTTACTGCAGAAAATACGGTGTCTTTCCTGTGGTTAATACACATTAACTAACATCACCATTGGCGGTCTACAGTCGTTGCAGTTAACTTACTTGAAATACATCTGCTTCCTTTCTGTTGCTAAATTAAAAGACTTGCTTGACTGCTATGCTGGCTTGAAGGTGAGAATATTAAGTGACAGAATTACTGTTGCACATTCACCCTCTCTCTCTCACAGCTGCAGAATTTCCATTTAAAACCGCAGTAAAGTCTTAACTAAGTTAAGTCACCTGGCCTTTTGCATTGGGGTAATACCAGGTTTGAATGTGCTGTATTCATGTGTGTAATTTGCTTGTAGAGAGAAAATCAGAACATAAAAAAAAAAAGAGCAGGAATGAAAAGGTGATAATTAAGATAACTAGTGGTAGTATCATATAGAAGCATTTTAGGAAGCTTGTGAGGAACTGATATTATAGCTTCATTTTATTTCTCACCTCTGAGAACATAAATATGACTGTCATTAATTGGAGGTACTAATAGTTTTTGTTTCATTTTGGTCTAATAGGCACCAAAATGCATTATATCAATGTCCATTTCAGCAGCGTACAAATACATGTGAGGATTCTTGTCACATTTTCATTTTTTCATGAATTCCACTATTCTAAGGCATTTTTACAGTCACTTTTTAAATGCATGCTATAAACTTCCATACGATGAACTTTTTATATGTGTATTAGTGCCCTCTACAGGATGCACAAATGCACGTAGCTAAATAGTTTATAATAATTTATCAATGGAATGTTAATTCCTATATAGTAAAACTTCTATAGTAGAGCTGTTTCAAAAATCTGGATAGTAGTCCTGCTGCTGTGTTGCTTCCTTTTGCGTAAATAAAACAATTTACTGATTTTTTTTTTCTATAGATAAAATATAAATAATCTGTACTCCTAACTTAACTTAATGAGATGTCTGGACTTAATGGAGAAACTCCTGATAAATTCCTCTGAGTTTTTGACTTTTCAAAATCAAACCATTTATTTATAAAATGTCTTAACTGAAGGGCAAACACTCTTTCCATTCATCAAAAGCTATTAATTAATTAATTAAGCTTTTTGAGACATTCCTGGCTAGATTTTGTGGGTGGGCAGCAGTATGTAATAAAATTTTCGGAAAGCTTCAAGCTCAGAAATTATTACTGATTGGTCAGAAAAATTTTCTCATTCTCACATTTTCCCCTTTGAGATTCTAACATTTTTTGATACTATCCTGTACATGATATTTGGCTTTTACTAAAAATCAAGATCAAATGATAAGGTAATTTAATTAACCTTGAAGTTAATGCCCTCGTTTTAGCTAAGTTTATGTCCCAACTTTTACATGCCAGGTGAGTCTTCGGTTATGAATCTATTGACTGTTCTTTGATAGTCCTCTCGTTCATTGATTCATTCATTTTTCATCAAGGAAACAGCAATTCTGTTTTGTAACTGATTAAGTATTCATTAGAGCATAAGCCTGAATGTTCCAAATCCTAGGGTTATCTTCTGTAAAAATGCAGTCTTTTTGATCTATTAAACACAAAAATAGTCCTATTAAAGCTCTTTTTTTTTGAATGTAGACAAGGTCAACTTTTGCTCTGTGTTCCACTGTTGTGAACCCAGAATCACGCACGCCATTTTAAGAAAAATGCAAATCTGGACTATCGTATGTATCGAAGAACATAAGATGATTTTTCAGTTGTTAGGAATTATTTACTGTGAAATTTAAATGTAAGCTTTAAATCTATTCATGTACCTAGCTGTTGTAACTTTTCAAGGAGACTGTATCAATTCAAGCAGAAAATGGTTGTAGTTAATCATTTTTATTGTCATGTGTATCTGTCATACATCATAGAGGAAAAAGTAAAAGATGTTATAAAAATTATTGGGTTTTAGACCTTTTTCCTCATAAACCCTTACATATTTTTCCATTTCATTCCTGTTTTGAAAAAATATTCAGTTTTAATGTGACTTCTCAGCAGTTTCATTCAAATATACTGACTTTTTAAATCCCAGAAGTGGCATTTAGAATAGTCATTTCCAATTACTAATTGAATTATGCTCTCACTATGCTCAGTCCAAGTTTTATTCAAATAGATTCACCTTTTCAGTAAAGCAAGTAGTGGCCAAACATAGACTTTGGACAAGAACCTTCAAGCAAGTATGTCGGTGAACAACTGAACACAGAGGCATAATCCAGCTTTATTTACATTGCAAGACAAGAGGTGTCTTAACTGCCCACCATTAGGAAGCAAAATTGCAAACATTTGTACTCAATAGAGGTTAAGAGGATATTTAAGAAGATAATGACTGTTTCAATTTTGCAAATATTTCCTGGAGTTGCAATTTATTTATCACACTGAAGATGCTGGATTTTACTTTACTGGGGGACTCATTCTTCGTATATAAATGAAAGACTTAGTAGAATTCTTGCTTGGGTAAGGTCGCCATGCAGAAAGTGTGCATCAAACACTAGTCACGTTCAAGGGCCTTGAGCAATGAGTCTAAATATTTCATTTTAGAATTTACTTATTAATAATGGTTTACCTCTGAAGACAGTGAGACTGATGTTTTATTTTACAAGCAAACAGCTGCATCAAGTCAGGCTGTACCACACCTTCTGTCTATAATATACCTCCAATATGATCACGTCGGTATCGTACACTAACATCAGTCAGTTTTTCTGCTGAGGGACTCCGCAAGATTGCAATCCCAGCAGTCATGCCAATCAGGTTTCCACAAAATAACCTACTTCTTTTCATTTTAGTAATGTACCTCTCCACAGCAAAAATGCGGTTTCATCCTGCTTTTTTAATATAAGTACCTAGCTAAATTACATTTCAAACCATTCATTAAAATTGAAAGTCTTGAAGAGCTGCACAATCAACAAGAGGTACAGAAGCTGACTCATTTGGGTTCCTAATCAGCCCAAGATAAATGATAATAACTGGGCTTTTAAAAATGTAGCAACAAGCATTTTCTGTGGTCTTTTTAAATTATTAGTTGAATACTTCTGATTTGGTTTTTTTAGTTTGTTTTTTTTTTTAAGCAGTGATCTGCTCTTTCAAGGTCTTAGCACTGAATAAGAGCTAGCTAATCTCACAAAGGCATTTTTAAATTTAGCTATGTATATATGGTAAAATAATTAAGAATTGGATTCTTTTATTGCAATTTTTAATGTTTTAGAACATAAAATCTATAATTTCAAGGTCTCTTCAATGGTAAAGAAATCCTAATTAATTAGTCATATTGCTCTGAAACCTGGGAAGGCTTTAACTTAATAATGAGTCTGCAACAAGGAAAATTGCAAGCTTCAAAAATGAGAAGTATTTTACGAACTCTTCTTTAAACTCTCTAATTCACAAGACAAATTGGCATTACAGTCTATTACACCATCTTAGTACATCCTCATATTGTTCCTTGATGTTTCTGAAAAACCTAGAGAAAGATCAGGGCAGTAAAATTCAGCTGCGTGTGTGGTGGTGCAGTGTCATATAATTTGCACACATCAAAATGCTACATAATTCCATTGCCTTGAACATTTGAGGTGATTTTCTTACAAGAATGATGTGAAGGAGTGGGATAATGCTAATGTATGGCTCATATGGCAAAGTAATTTATTTGCTCTTCATTCTTGGCTCATCAACTCTTCAGCCAGCATTCTCTTTACAAAAAAAAAAAACAACAATTAGCTCTACTAATCAATATGCTCAGGGGTGAGTCTTTTCAAGCTAGTCAGTTATGAAGTCTCTAGAAGGTACCAGTGTTGTTGTGTGAGCTAACTTATGAATTAAGAAAGGATCATTTCCTGGTTAAATATATGACAAAATTTCCTCAACATGCACATACATAATCAAATATAATCCAGTACCAAATGCCAATGTTGTACTTGCATATTTTTTATGGAGCTTGTCATTTCCCACAGGTTGAATTTCAGTAACCAGTAAATTGAGAAAAAATGAGTAGTTTACACTTGTCTCTAGGAATTCTGAATGTTGAGTTTCAGCAGCATAACAGATTCTTTTAGAGACATTTCGACATACAGAAGCTCATATGAAATAAAACACGCAAACAATTAACCCAGTTTTATTGTGAAACTGTGTTAAGCATTTCCCAAATGTCCCAAATCTTACTTAGGAGAGTTTTACCAACCCGGAGATCATAGTAGCACTGCCAAGTAGCAGCGTAGTGAGGAGCCACATAGGTATGGTAGAGGGAGGCAGGCACAGCCCCTTCACACCATCCCCTCTAGCTTCAAAGTGCACTCATATCTCTCTCCCTCTCTGCCTGGAGACAGCCCCCTTACATCCTGCACCAGAGTGAGTGGAGGAGTACCGGCTAGGGTCACTGCATGCCTGGCCAGTGCCTACAGAGAGCCTCACCAGCCTCGTGATCCAACTGCTAAGGATGGCTTCTTCATACATGACCACGCTGTTGCACCCTGGTTTTGTTGTTTCCTTCTTTGAAGGTCAGTTTAGTGTGGTAGTGCACATAGTTGAGGAACAATGGTACTGAGTTCCCTTTTTAGTGGGCTAGATTCAACAGAAGGTTTTCCATCATGTCTCACATGGACCATCCTCTATTATCCCTTATACAAGCAGGAACGTGTGACTAATTTTACTTGTAGAGAAAAGGACACTTTGATTTGCTCTATGTCAAAGTCTAGTGTTTTAAAGGTCTGATATTTATAAATCTGCTACATATTAAGAATTTTCTCTATAAATACACAACTGGACTTTTTGCTCATGATACTCTCTTGAATTTTCTCCAGCAACCTCTGTAGTGACTGGTATTCTTTGACCAGTAGTTTGCCTTCACAGATGCTTCTTTCTTAGTGAAGTCCTTACTTAACTCATTCTCTTCCACTGGAAGCTGGAGGTTTCATTCAGTTCCACTTACAGTTTTGATTCTACATCCTTTGCACATACTCCATGCCCTTGCTATTTTATTTCCTCTGAAAGGTTCACTTGTTATAGCTATCCATTCTAACTCGTGTTCCTTTGAATTCAGTTCCCTAACTACTTCCTTTTGAGCTGTACTTGAAAGAGCTTGAAGGTTCAAGTCTTTTCTTTTTATTCTTTTTTTTTATTTTTTCTTTATTCCTTCATCCCTCTCTAGAATGTCACTCATCTCAAAGTAGGTCTTGAGTACAATTCTGTAAGTCAGGGAATACAATTAATAGATCTTTGTATTATTTCTGTAAAAAATAAGCTGTTTTACTCTTGTAAATTGTTAAATACCTAAAGTATATTTCTTTCATTAAAAAAAACCATGAAATTAACTTTTAATCCTGATTTATATCATTGTATTATTCATAGTGTTTGTAGCACCCTTTCCTAAGCAGCACTGAACTACACAATCTAACATCATCACCATCAAAGCACTACGAATTCACATATATTAAATTAAAAAATGAAAAATATAGTTTTTCTTTTGTTCTGTATTTTTAAGTAATGCTGATCCATGTCTTTTATTTGCTATACGGCCTCTTTCCATTTTTCTTGATCCTGCTGTTTAACTGTTGGATACATATCAGTAAATTCTGGCCTGCTGATTTTTTTCACCTTTTTTTACTAAAACCAAGATAATTGTATATGCCTGTTTTTCTTCTAGTTTAAAATAAAAAGGATGGGGAATATTCTTGAACTTGAATCATAATTGTTGAGGGTAAACCATTTACCTCAAGAACTGTTTATATCTTCAAAAAGAAAAAGGAACACATTTGATTTGGTTTGAATTTTAATTATATTCTATTTAGTTGTATCAGTTTATCCTTAACTCCGCCTGTCTGGATTTTCAGTCTCCTTGGACAACTTGGTCTTTCTTTCCAAATTTTTATTTTTTTAAGGAGAGAAACACCTTCTCATCTTTTAAACAAATGCTGCTGAAAGTAAGACAATAGTAACGTTGGATTAAAATCAGCTGCCATTTTCCTTTTGTTGTCAGTCTTTGCCTGATATTATCTTTGGCACTTCTGATTGATTTAGTGTCTCAACCATACTACAGTGATGCTTTATGGGCTTTATGCTTTATGGGCATTAATTCTGCTCTTTCAAACATTACAGCTGTGGTCTTCTCATAAGTTAAGCCTGACAATTCTGCGTGATGCTCAGTTATATACATCTTCATATTCCATTGCCACCTTCAAAAATATAAAAAGCCCCACGACTTGAAAGTATTTAATTTTGCTGATGAAAAAGGCCAACATGATCTGCAAACACACTCTTTGATTTCTGGTATTCAGCTCCAGTAGAATTTCTTGTGTGTCATTATAGATGGGTGTGGGACTTATTTTGAGTGACAGAAAGCCTGGCTGGTAGAGACTTGCTATCCCTCTCAAAGGCAGCAGAATTGAAAGGCAATCTGAGGTTTAAAAAGCAGATTCTTCATAGTTTCTGTGGATAATTTTAGGTGAAAAGATATCCTGCTTTCTCTCTCAGTGGTTTTCCATAATGCTCAGCAAAATTTGGTTATGGATTTGGTTTGGATTTGGTTGGTTTCTTGTGAGATCTTCAAAGCAGCAGTTGTAATGAAATTGTTTTCAGTACGCTCTGCCAAGATATTTGTAAAGCTTATAGATTTCTGGAGATAAAAAACTAGTACTTTTCTTCATTACTCTCAGAAATCCCCATTTTCTCTCTCTTGGATTCTCCATACCAGTAGAGTAATGAAGATGGGTTGGTTGGCTGGTTCTTTTTTTTTACTTTTTTTTTTTTTTTTTTTTTTAATTGGAAGGGGG
>VZRU01006243.1:279976-362120 GCA_013398155.1 Pedionomus torquatus
GGTTGTTTGGGTGGTTTTTTTTTTTTTCTTTTTTTTTTTTTTTTTTTTTAAATGGAAGTGGAGTTTAAAAGATCACTTACAATGATGATTTTCTGATAGTAATTTAGCTTCGCATTTAATTAGGTTGGGGTTTTTTTTTGGCTTCTTGCTCAGAACATTTTGTCTTTAACGCTGTAAAATGTATTATCAGTTAAACACTATATTGCCTCATTCTGCTTCCAAATCCTGATATGATCAGTTTACTAAACAATACTGGTTAATTGCAAAAATAGCTAAATATCCATCTCCATTAACAGCAAAAAAATCTGAAAATACTTGTGCAATATTTTGATTAAATATTGAAATAATTGACATTTAAATACTAAGTATTTCAAATATTGTAAAAGAGTAGTGCTTCTTTTTTGTTGGGCATTTCTTACACAGCTACTGTGAGGTATTGTTGGTATACTTTTATGTTTACTCAGAATTCAGGGCTCGGAACACAAAAGAAATTATGTTGAAATATGGCAATTAATCACAATTCTGTGATTAATTAATTCTGCGATTTAGTAAACAGCTCTACTTATTCCAGACAGTTTCCTTTATCTTATTTCTAGTGATACAAGGCAAATGCGTTACCTGTTTTACACGTGTTTTTATTCAGTTCTTTCATCTTTACTGTTGGTTGTCTGTTGGGAAGTCTTTCACGCCGTAGTTCCAGGCTATTATTCATTACAGAATTCTCAGTATGGTATCTTCAGGGAAGGAAAGTAAAAGCTTACAGAACTGTGGATTTTGTTTAAAATCTGAATAGGTAGAGAAAATAAAACAAAAGTTATGGCATTGGACAATTTGGTAAACAAAAATAGACATGAAAATAAGATTCAGGAAAAAAAGAATACAAACTTTTGAATGGTTAATGAAATAGGCTATTGTGTGTGCATATATATTTATACACACTGTACCTGTGTCTGAGAGCTAAAAGAAATACTGATTTTTATAGTGCTGCTCACTATTTGTCAGTTTCTTCAGTTTTCTATTATTTTAACAAAGACTTTTTTGTAATCAGATCTTAATATTAATTTTTTTGATCTTTTTTCATTCTCCTTAAAATTAATTGCATTTATAAAACGGATTCTGTAAATATTTGTCATTTTTCAAATAAATTCAGTAACCAATTATCAGAACCCTATTTTTTCATTGAAAATGAGTTTTTTGATGAAAAACCATGGACATGTAACTCAAACTGTAGAATTATAATATGCAACTTGGACCTACTCTTTGAAATTAAAGTTCAGTAGACCACGAATTCAGTTTTATGAAATAGTTACCCATTTTCTTTGCCTTGATTTTGAGTGACCAATAGGGGATATATGCATATCTATTAAGAACGCTAAAACCCAAATATCTTTCTAAAGAATTCTAAATTAATTAAGAACAGAAAGGCTTTCAATGCAAAAAGTCTGATGGAAGGAAACTCTTCCTTATCCATAAAATGATCCACCTGCAAGGTGTTGAAAAGAGCATTCAGGCAAGTCAGTGCTGAAAACTTCAGCTCTATAAGTATCTTCAGATTTGTACATGAAATTCATCTACTGATTAGCAGAAGTCCATAGTTTGACATGATTTTGATATTGAAATTGAAACATAAGTATGAAGAAACATTGATATCCATTAATAAAGGATTTAATCAGATACTTTGTCCTAAAAATGTTAATTTGTGGTCATACATTTCAATGTGTTTTTCTTTTCCAAAGTAATTGTACTGTATTTTATTTATGTATTTTAGGCACGGAAGGGGCAGTGTTTGGGCACTCTGTGGAGACACCCCATATCAGAGCAGAACCTTCCCAAGACCTCAAGTAGGTGTTGTTCAAAAAGTTGTTTTAAAATCAAGTATGCTCAAAAATAATCAAGTCTTGATTAAAAGCAAGTATTTGTATAGTAATATATACTGCCTACTCAATGACTCGTACATATCCAAATACTGGTAGACTCCAGTTTGTTCTAACTAGTCAAAAAAACCCCACAAAATTTATCACACAAAATGTAAAACATGTTACTTTTTATAAATGACTTGCTTCCTGTAGCAGAATCCTTGAGAAGCATACTTTCCCCAGAGATTGGAAGTCTCAGGTGATTTTAAGGTACAGATTTTGAGTACAGCACTGTGGAATAACATCAGACCCAGATTTTGATATTTTTATTTTTTTTTTCTGAGCCATTACAGAATATATAAATAAAGTTAAGGTAAACACTCCCATTTTTTTTTGGTCAAGTGGTGTTTCTGGGTTGTTCGGCTTTTTGAATGCTAGACACAGACACATTCTTCAAAAATTCATGACCAAGGGAGGCTACACTTGAAAATGTAAGAAATCCAAAAATTTCTGTATGTGTTCACAAAAGTCAAGAAATAATTAAATAGTAAAAGATCAAGCCTGAAATTTACTAAAGCATCTATAGACTGAGAAAGAGGAAAATTTAGAAAGGTATATTGTGGAACCTTTTTTTTGCATGCATGTTGTGTGCATTGCCAAATACTGATACATAATTTATATGGATGGTTGATGAAAATATATGACAGTTGCAGAAAATCAAAGGTCCTTCCTTGTGTTTATCTCAGCAGAGCAGGTGAGAAACAGTAACAGAGTTAACTTTGTTTCAACTCTACTATGATTCCTAAATATTATATATATAAACTTTTACCTGCCCAGCAGTGTTTACAGTGAATTGCTACAGAAAAGCATAAATTCCTTATATATACAAAGACATTTAGGATCATCCACTAGTAATGATGTTGTAGAAATTGTATTCAGGAAGCTGCCTGTGTGTGGACGAGTTTGATCATTGTAAGGGTGACATATGAAGTAAATTATTATGTTTTGTTACTTACGCTAAATATTTTAAGGTAATGTGACAGTTTGAGGTCTTCCAAAGGATCCTACTGATTGGATTTTTATCTTAAAAATCCCTACCTCCTACCAAGACTCTTGACAAGGAATTGTAAAGGCATTTATTAGTGGTGACTACCAAAGTGGTATGATCTACAATCAAAGGGACTTCAGCAGAAATCAAAATGGAAATGCAACAAAAGTTTCTTTTTTCAGGGGCCCTAAAATTTAAGTAAGAGAGGGGAACTTATCTGACTCAAAAGAATGTGGAGTCCCTACTTTGATTTCTTATTTCTAATAATTAAATAATAGAATGCAAACATATTGTAAAACAATCCAAATAATCTTGTGTCTTCACGATTAATTTCACTGAAGTTAATATCACCTCATGTTGTCTCCTGTCTTTTTGCTTTATCCATTGCCATGATGCCCATTGCTGCTTAATGTTTTCCAACACCACCATTTCTTCATCTCATTTTTCCAAGGTGGATTTAAATAGTGAGAATTTACTGATTTTTCCAGTCACCTTTCTGCCATCTCATTAATAAGGAACTTAACCCAAACTTTTTATCAAAAAAACCCCAAACAATGAAATGGAAACCCTTGCTGCCTGATCAAGCATCATTAACTTATGTGTAAGTGATTTTATTCTTAATATATTTAGTTCATATTGTGTTCTGAAAGTTTTGGTACATATGTGTTCCTATATATTAGTTAGTTTTCAGTGACATTCCTTTTTTAAAACTCTCAAGTCATTTCAGTATTTTAAAAATGGTGACAGCTATTAGGACAGAGATTTCTTGCGTTTTGCTATGAATCTTTCTAGAAGGTAGCCTGCAGATCCTTACAATTTCAAAGAACTGTAATATAAATAACCATAAATTATCTTTTATTTTTCATGTTGGAATATGTATTTTTTGCAATTAATAAAGCTCAAATTAAGATAAGAATATATTTAAATAATACCCTTTATATTGTGTCTTTTTTCCTCACACACACAAAAAAGACAATGCTGGAAAAGTATTTGTAACCTTGGATATGTAAACCAATTCACTACTGAATTTAAAAAGTGAAATTCTGACCATCTTGCTTACTGGAAATGAAACTGAGCTATAAAATGTGGACTAAGATTTTGATACCGACAAGGCTCATAATATTTGCCCCAAAAGTCCTGGGATTTTAGCTCAATCTATTCTGGAGCCAAAAAGGAAAAGTCAGATTCATTTTACCTTGACATATCTAAACATTCCTTCAGCCACTTGGTTCTGTAACCAGATTTTGAGGTCTTCACACAGGGAAACATCTGTAGTATTTGCTATTAAAGATGCAAAAATAAAATTCAGTTGAGATTTAAAAGAATTCCTTCCTATGTGCCCAACCACTTTGGTCACATCTTTCTCCTGTCTTACATTTTCAAATAATAGCTAGTGAGTTTTTGCCTTCAGAAAATATTTTTCTACCATTCTTTGTGAAAGCTGGTAAGCCCTTTTGGGTCAAATCTCCAAAACTAATTAAATCTGACTTTCATTATCTGGGATAAACAGCATAAAAGAATCATGCCTTATTTTCAGGAAAATTAATTATATCTTAATAATTTAATCTTCATATTTCTTTTGCTACTTTTTCTCACAGGAACACAGTCAGGAAAACTAAACTGCTGATATAATAGTTCCCCAAATATTGGTTTTAGGCTAATAGTGCATTAAAACATGGTGCACTAATAGGTAATATCCATGCACAAAAGAGGCAGACAGTAGTTAAATGCACATAATTTTGCCCTCAATAACCTCCTTAATAAGGGGGTAAATTACTTTGTTGTTGTTCTCTGGGGATAACTGCAAGATCAAATTTAATAGGGTTTTTTCCTCTTCCATGTCAAGCTTCGCCTACCATTGACTATCAGCTAATCCTGAGAGCTAATTCTGGGCGTAATGAGATGAACATTGATCAAGCAGCAAGGAACCACCCAAGCAAGTAGGATCCTGCTTGAGCCTTGATAAGAATTAAGGCGGCACAGATCTTCTGCAAAGGGTCTGTTTAACTCAGAATTGCCTGGTAGCTCGTAGGAACCTACTTTTGTGGCATTTTAGGGTTGGTTTACTAATAGGGCAAAATATCTGTTCTATAAAAGCCTAGAGCCAGAAAAAGGCATCAGAAAGGAATTTTGACATTGTTAGTTGTGTCTGCAGGCTGAGAGTAGCAAAAGCACTGGGACTCTGTTCATCTACTTTACCCAGAAATCACACAATAAACTAAACCTCATTGAAAGAGAGAAGATATAATTGATTAAAAAAATGCAGCTTACTCCCTACGCTTTTTTACTGATGTCAGGTTGTAGCTACTTTCTCAGTATTTGTTTTTACTAAAGTTTAAATATTTACTATTTATGTTTTCAGAATTTGATTTTGGTGTTTAAATAGTTGTTTCAGTGTTTGGGCACCCA
This sequence comes from Pedionomus torquatus, assembly GCA_013398155.1. Taxonomy (NCBI): domain Eukaryota; kingdom Metazoa; phylum Chordata; class Aves; order Charadriiformes; family Pedionomidae; genus Pedionomus; species Pedionomus torquatus. The sequence continues at coordinate 285,290 of VZRU01006243.1, forward strand.
TATTGACAGGCACATGTTTGCTTAGTCTTATCTCTAGCTCTTGAAAAAAACAATTTTAAAAATTATTTTCACATGCATTTTCACATAAAAATAGAGATGGGTATAGTAAAAATTTGAAAAATTACCAAAACCTAAGCTTATTTTTTTTTACCTATATATATGCTTATATACATATTAGGGGGAAAAAAAAAAAAAAAAAGAAAAAAAGGAAAAGACATTGAAATAAATAGAGAAGAAAGCCAGTAAAAAAAGGTTATAATTACCATGCAGACAGGGTACAGGAGGAACAAAAGGTAGCTAGGTACGGCTCTTAAACTGAAAGTATAATTTGCTTTAGTATTCAGTGACGATTATTATATTTGGCATTGGCGAAGGGAAAGGGCTCTTGTGGGAATTGTGATATGAAGGAAGAAAGCATTGCTATCACAACAGATAGCAAAATTCATTGAGTTTCGTGTAACTCATTTCAGGGGCTAGGTGATCTCTATCCCAAGCCCAATCTGTGACTGAACTAAAACTGAAAATAAAGGTAAATAGCAAAAATTTATTACAAAGCTTTCAAACTACAGGACAAATACTTGGACTGATGTGTTGGTAAGGATGGTGTTTCTAGTGAAATGGACGAAAAAAATGGGTTAAAAGAGTCATCTAGTCTGTTAGGCTTTTTAGTCTGAACTCACTGGGATGCAATGCTTTGCAATATTATTTTGAAATATTTATTTAAAAAAAAAGAAGAATTATTATTAAGACCTTGAAGATAAGTAGAAATTGGGATAAAATAGAAGGTGAGTAGATTAAGCCAATCCAAATATATTTTTCCCTTAATAAGATACCCGATCTTCCAGAAAATGGAAAATAAGTTGATTTCCCATCTGGAGTTTAGGTATAGAATCTGTTATAGAGCTATATCTAATGAGATATAATAATAGAAAACAAAAAAGAAAAACAAAAAAAAAACCCACAACAAAACAAAACAGAGAAGAGTGTATTATAAAAAAAAAAGAAAAACAAAAAAAACCACAACAAAACAAAACAGAGAAGAGTGTATTTTAAAAAAAAAACTTTAAGTGGTTTTTAATAGGTATGTATTGTTCAAATCGCTCATTCAGCCTGGAGGGAGGTTACAAGGAGAGTTTCTTCAGGACTGATAATATTTCTGGTTATAATAACTCTCTTTGTGCTAAGAGGAGGTACACAGGTTTGGAAGCACTGGCAATCAGAAGATCTTGAGCATTAGAATAATAATATAATAAGACTCGATAGCATGATGGTGAATACTGGAAGAAATATTAGATGGAAATCAGCATTCTGCCACTCAGATGCAAAAGGTTCCAGAATAGCCTTTCAAATTAAAGGGACATTTAAAATTCTTTATTATCAGTGCCTGGATTATGTTTCCTTTGTGATTATGCCATGGTTTCAGAAACACACAGATGGGCTCCAAGCATAGCTGTTTCAGGCTAAGAGGGTCATGAATGTAACTATAACACCCAATAGATAGGATTTTATCTCAAAACCCATAAAAAGCTTGGAGGAACAGAAAGCATTTGTACAGTGCTGGAAGACAAGGCAACTTTACACTCTGTGGGTTAGTGTGAAGGCAGCTGAGTATCCTTCTTTACACAAAGCCCACTCAGGTCTAGCAGCAGCTGTAACCAGCAGGAGCAGCCAGAGACCCTGGGGAGATGCTCAGGGGTTGCTCACAGCCCCAGCAAAGTTCATTGCACCTGGGGTTGCCCCAGGGCTGCTACACTGCTTCCAGACCCAAGCTGCCGCTGCGTGGTCACAGAACCACAGAATGATATGGGGTTGGAAGGGACCTTTGGTGATCATCTAGTCCAACCCCCTGCCAAAGCGTGTCCTCCTAGAGCAGGTTGCATAGGAATAGGTCCAGGTGGATTTTGAATGTCTCCAGAGATGGAGACTCCACCACCTCTCTGGGCAGCCTATTGCTGGTTCCCTGTAGTTCCAGACTAGGATTAGATAGGAAAGCACATGCCTTGACCAAGTATTTCATTTTCACAGATATTTCAGGTTGATGTGTTTGACTATTCTTTTTTATGGAAGTTGAGCAACACTCCTCAGAGCCTGGGGGCAGATCCTAGTGATGCCGGAACTCATTTCTGAAATGCTTTGGACTCTAAACCAAATGCAGTCTTGTTCCACTATGCCTGCATGTTCCTTTTGCCATAGGTTTTCTGATTAAATGTGATTTGATACACTACTTCTAGTCCATAAAACTTGTACCATCCATCATTAAGGCTACTTAATGCCGCTGTAACAGCTATAGTATTTTCATTTCCTGACTTTCTTATGGTTTTCAGTGAATAAGCTTACTTGTACAATGAGAAGGAATAAATGTATTTTTTTATTTAAGCAACTTTTAATTTACTTAGTCTTTCCTTATACGAAATTTCTCTCAGTTTTTCTCACTCTGGTTGTTCTTTTTCCCCTTCCCAAGAGCATCTACGCTTTTTATGTTACTCTTTAGCTGCTTTCCCAAGAAAACAAGGCTCCTTAATTTTGCTATACATTCAGTCCCCCCACCTCCCTGGTTATTTGTGAAGCAGATAGGAATGTCATGTCTATTTGATAGAAAGGCAGAAGACCCTTAAGTTTATATGTATTTTCTGCAGCCCAGTGTCTAACTAGAGATGCTAAGAAAATCAGCTAGTATTAGTATTTTCTGCCATCAGTTTATAGCTTCAGACTAACCTCAACTTCTAACATATCCTACTTCGTGGTCGGGTCATGGTTATAGTATGTGGAGTACATGGAGTTTTTAGTAGTGCTGTGGATGTTACTGAAGAGGGTCTGGTTTAAGATCTTGCTCTAGCACCATGTTGAAGCCAGACAAAGGATTTGAAGCTCTTACACGTGGGGTATAAAAAATAGGAGGTTCAGAAGATGAGGGGTTGTGTGGTGGGGAGTTTATAAAAATATTAGTTCTACAGTTCACCAAACAGGTCCTGTTGCTTCTATCTATAATTGTACAGAAAACTCCAGAGACAGCCTAAGCTTTAGAGAAGAATGAATGATTTTACATGTCTTACCCTGCAATTATCATTCTGTCCTTGATTGTGTGTCAAGATACAAATCTCTGCCAAAAAAGAAAAAAAAAAGCTATTTTGCTTCTTCAGAATCTCCCACTCCATTTTATATTGCATAAGGCAAAAAAAAATTCTCTCTGGTTCTTTCTAAAACAGTACTTGCCTTAAAACAGTGACTGAAAGTAAACTCTCCAAAACTTGCCAAACTTTTTTTAAATTTTTTTTATTTTTTATTTTGTGCTGCTTTCCTCTTGAACTGCTTAGATATAGTCCAAATGAGCCACTGGAGAGTCTGTTCCATGTTCTCTGCTATGCTAATTCTTCAGAGGTTGATACAGACCTGTCAAAGGAGTTTCAGCAGAACAATTTTCCACACATGATGCACTTTCATCAAGATGTGGATCAAAACCATGTCACAGTTTATCTAAGCCAAAATATACCCATTTGTATCATCTTAACACCCTTGGGGAAACAATATTGAGAATACCATAGAAAATTACAGGTGGTCTGGACTGTCAGTTCCTAACCAGAGGAAGCTAATGGTTTTCAAAACTGAAAAGATTTTATGTCAAAGAGTTTGCATGTGTTTCCAGTTGTTCAAAGAGCCCAGTTCTGCTCATCAGCTTCCCCCGGGCTCTTTATGTTCAGATCTTACTCTTGACAGCCACTTGAGCATTATCTGTGGGCATGTTGCTCCAATCTCTTTCTGACAAGACAGATTTCTATTTTAAGAAAATATATTCTAAGAGGGAACTCAGGTAATGGAACTATTTCTGGAAAGAAATTCAACTTCATGTAAGGATGTCAGTGGAGTGGCAGGGCATGTGTAGAAGGGGTTCCGGGTCAGAACAAAAGTAATGAAGATTATGGGATGGGAAATGTTTTGGGTGGAAGAAAGGTAGTTCTAAGATGTCAGGGCCATAAGGAATCCTTTTCCCATACCTTTTCTTAAGTGACTCTTTTGGATTGTCTCACATGCAGATCTTTGCCTCACAGCCAGAAAGCTTAAACTTTGTGGTATTTCTCCAAGAAAACCTTATCTTTCTACTCATTTTCTTGATTTTTCAAAGGTTTGCGTTTTAGTAGACCTTACATTCATGCATGGCTTTTTGCTCCCAGAGGTTCCAGTTTAGCATTTTGGTTTGTTATTTCTTAATATTATTCCTGATTTTGATAGTTTCCCTGTCGTTAGGTATTCTGGCTGTGTCCTCACTCCCTCTAAGAAACTGTCACGCATTCAGTTCTCTTTAGCCTTTCTCACACCACCTGCTTATTTTGTCAAGCTCTTGCTCTAAACATTTGCTCTTTCCAACAATCCTCGCTTTTCCTTGATGCTTCTTCACTTTTTCTAGCCCTTTAATAACATCACAAAAAGTATTCAGTGACATTTTATTTCTTAGTTTTCCTCCTAGGAAACTCATAATTTTTTTTATGTTCTCAGAAGAGATCCTTAATTTCCCTGTGTGGGAAATTGTTTTTCTGATTTATCATCTATGTCAAATAACATTAAAATATTCAGTTGTTTCAAGTGTCATTGAGATACTGCAGACCCACTGAACTGAAACCAGTGGCATGTACAGGGCAATTAGAACTCAGATTTGAGCCCAGTGAGGTGATTTCTGGGTTAATGAGAGTTCCAGGAATTATAATAAGGGCATGCTGACACATGTCAAAGTCAGTGACATGCAGAGCATGGACATAACATGAAATGCTATACTGAACGCCATTCTGCTGTTCTAATTTAAGTCAAGAAGTTTCCTCTTTATTGTCGATGAGTTGTAAAATTGGATATTGGAAAAAAAAGCCATGTTGATATTTACTGTTTTAGGTCATTACCTATTGCATAAAACATTTATTTATCTTTCTCTTACTTAAGACGTGTTGTGAAGTCACAAAATAGAGAGCCAAATTGTGCCCTTAAAGTTTAGGTTCTCACACAAATCAAAGAGAGCTTAACATGAGCATAGGTGAGTTTTGCCTCTTGATGAAGGATAGCTGATGATCAGTGGACATATTGAGGACTCCTGGGGCTAGCACATTTACTTCTCTGTTTCCATCAAAACAATTACTTCATCCTGAAAATACCATCATTTTGTTAAAAGCCAAAATAGAAAAAGCTGCAGGAAAAATAGCTATTCTAGCACTGGTTCATATGTACCCTGCAGAGGTATTTGGATACATGAAAATTCATGTAAATACAATACATGTAAATGTATCAAAAAGGTTTTTTAGTCATATGGATGTGTTAAAAAGTGCATGTATAATCTTGTAAATAGTATGAGACTGAAATGAGCAAGTAGTATTTTAATTTGGTAGCATCCCCACAGTGATGTAAAATGCAGCTAATGAAGAATCTTCTGGTTCTGGTATCTTTAGTTCTGGTATCTTTAAAAAGGTCTTCCAGGTTTCTTGTCATCATGATAATAACAAGCTCTGGTTATTCTTTATGGATATTACTGGAGTTTGCAGCTAACTTCCAGGATCTGGATTGAATTGTGTCTAGCACCATTGGTGTTCAGTGAATTTCTTTAAGTACTCTTGGTCTTACTAAAGGACTCCTGAAATCAGCTTTGTTACATATTAGGGCAGCCAGCTGTTCTTTTTATAATAATAAAAATGAAAATACTATATATTTAAAATTGTTTGAAGTTTGTGGAAAACAGCAACTTCAAAATTAAATTTTTAAAAAATTCTTAATTCTAACTTGGAATAAAATAGTTTCACTTGTGGAAGAAGAAGGCCCTGCATTCTGTGGGGTTTGGGAGTGCTTGTTTGCAAGGAAGGAGTAGGATGAAGGAGAGAGAGACGGGCTTGGCTCATCCTTTTGCCTTCCCTTCTCTTTGTGTATCTTACCTCTCTGCAGCCCCAATCGGCCACAACTCTTTACCTACAGGCAGAAAGATCGATGTCACAATTATTTTTGATCTATAGAAATCTACAAACAGGTTACCAAGTCAATGTGTAGATTTTCTATTGGTTTTATGTTTGCAAAACTTTTTCTTTAATAACAGGATTCCTATGCTAACTGAAAAAAAGCCACAACAACGTATGTTGGCAAGACCATCATATATAAAAGGTAAATACTTGGAAGTGTTGAAGTATTTCTTGAACTCAGATGTAAAGATGCCAGCAAAGGGGAAATGAGTACATTTACATGAGCGATCTCTTAGTTGACAGCATTTTTTTTTAATCCCCTGGTTTGAATACAAATTCCAAATTGCTAGAGGTTTATTTCAGTCATTTTACTAAGTAGTGTGGATTTGATCCATGGTTTAAATAGACATGTAGTAAATAAATTATTCACATTTGCACAAGGGAATCTTCTATTTCCTTCTATTTTAAGAATTGCCTTCTGCTAGCCAACAAAGAAAAATTAACATAGATAAATTATATCCCATGTGAGTTTGAGGGTATAAACAAGGTAAATCTAAAATATTTTTCAAAACACAAAATGAAACCTTTTGGGTTTTTTGGTTTAGGTTTTTTTTTGGCTTACCTTCCCCCCTCCCCCTCCCCCCCGCAATAAAATCTAGGTCAGCTTGTAAACAGAAAATACCAATTGAAAAATAAATGTTTCTCCATTTCTGGTGATAAATATTTTAATATCTTCAAAGGAGCATATTCAAGATATTTGAAAAGTTTCCTATTTTAGCAGTAATTATTTAATGAATTCAACTCAAATTCATGTAGCTTTGATACTCAGAAATGTATTTTTCTTCACAAATTAACCATTGATAATTAAAAAGGAAATAAGTATTTCTCTACTCTGGGTGCATGTGTCTGCATCACATATAGCAAATTTATCAATTACATTATTTTAAAAACCTTTTTCACAAGCCTCCTTGTCTTTCCTACAGTGTTGTATTTTCTGTCTAGTAAGCAGTATTTGCCTTCTCCATCATAGCTGTTTGTTGTTTGGAAAAGAAAAATTAAATTATATGTATAGGATTTACTCATGCCACTGTGACAGCCCATCACTAAATCTGAAAGGAAAGCAAGTTCTTGATATGTTATTATAATAATGCACTTTTCCTTGGAGGGATGAGTATTACAATGTGGAGTGTTACATTAAGTTTATAGTAGAGATTAAAGTTTTCAGAATTATTACAAAGAAAAAATATCCTGCAGCAGCTGCATCTCAAATATAATTTATCTAAAAACATTGAGGAAATAATCTATCCACATGTATAGACTTTTGTATTTCCAGTAGCGTGCTGCAGATTGCACAACCAAGTCATTTTTCAGATGTAGATCATCCGAAGAATAATAATGAGTAAACTAGCAACTGTAAAACAGATTTGGCATTCCATTTTACTAATAGCTGAGTGGTGTTTTAAAAACTGCCCTGCTGATCATCAGTCATTCATTGACGTTTCTACCACATTATTTGATTTCAGGGAACTACTTTAAAAAAAAAAAAAAAAAAAGCTACTGTCTGAAAAAGAAATTTCTTCACCACGTTGTGTAGAAGGCTGATATTACAGAATTACAGAATGATACAGGTAGGAAGGGACCTCTGGAGATCAGGATCTGCTAAAGCAGGTCCTCTAGAGCAAGTTGCACAGGAACTTGTCCAGGGAGGTTTTGAATGTCTCCAGAGATGGACACTCCACCACCTCTCTGGGAAGCCTCTTCCAGGGCTCTGTCACTCCCAAAGTGAAGTTCCTCCTCATGTTTAGATGGAACTTCTTATATGCAAATTTGTGCCTGGTTCCTCTTGTCCTCTCAGTGGGCCACTGAAAAGAGACTGGTCCCTTCCTCTTGACACCCATCCCTTAAGTATTTATAGGTGTTGATAACTATTAACAACCTGTTCTGTAGTTCAGAAATTAATGACCCAATTGTCTTCATTTTAGAAAAAACAGAAGTCTTTTATGTTAATGTAATTCATGGAAAACTGTTACTTAACCACACAAAACAACTCTGAGCTATATAATGTCATGTGCTTTGGGGGAAAAAAAAAAGTTTATTCTTCAAACAAATTTGTAGTTTTTTGAAAGGTATTTCTAAATAGACTTTTATTGTCCACCTGCTGAAAAATTTCACTAAGGTCTGAAAGTGATTTTGATGTTATGAAACAAGCAATATTTGTGACTTTGCTAATAACTATCAATTCAGTGCAATAAATGTGAAGAGAATTTAATCTTCATGATTATGAAATAGCAGCTGAAACCACTGAGAATTGTTCATATTCCTGGAAAGTAGGTTATAAATCACAAAAATACGCTGCTACAAAATATGGAATGGAAATATCTAATCATTTAACATTTATGCAATCCATTTTCCTCTTAAATTCAAGGTGAAACCTCATTAAGGCAACGGAGTACTTTCAAAGACCTAATTTCTAAATCTTTTAGTTTATATGGTTTCTAAAAGGTTTTGGAATCTTTTTTTCCTGCTTTATTATAGACATCAGAAGTTCACAAACTGCCACCTGAAAAACACTGATGTACATGATTAAATAATTCATGATATTTAGATTTCTCCCTGGTACAAAGAACTGCAGAACCTTCTCTCAACTTCTCCTTACAGATTATATTTTAAAAAAAAATAATAAAAAATAAAGAAAATGGTTTAGCACTAATAGAAATGTAGATTTTTCTACTACTCCTGTCTATATGTCTCCCATGTATGGTTTTTTTTTATATAGGTAGCTACAAATATTGTTTTCCTCTAGCTGAATACCTGGTTTTAATAGTTTTATTTTGCATTGCCAAGTAATTGCTTTCTTGTTTTGTTTTGGTTTGGTTTTGTTTTCCCCTTTCCCTGTTGAGTGTAAGTGACATGTAACAAACAGAAATATTTCACAGCCACCATCTCAGTGGCTTATTTTGCATGCAAATGTGGCATTTTGGTTTCAAAATGATAATCCATCACTATTCTGGACACTTACTAAATTCAATAGTTGAAATACACTGAAATTCTCACATTCTGTTGCTTGATAGATCTTTCATTTGGCTTTTCTGTAGCAAATTCTTTGTCAAACTATTCTTTCCTTTATACATCTAGTACTTTATTATAGTTTTGGATGGATGTGACCTAACACTCAAAATACAATATGTTGAAGAGGGAAATACAATGTTTTCTTCAAGCTACTCATTCTAGACATTTTCTTTTTTGTTAATATATTTCATCTTACAAAAGGTCTTTGTTGAGGTAAAGTGGAACTGTGTTCTGTCATATTATTGGGATATAACTGAATTAAAAGATATCTCTTGCTCTTAATGAGGGCCATGCAGAAAGTCTACAGCTGCACACAACTGGAATCCAAATTTTTGTGTCCTAGTTCAAGGCAGTTTTAATCCAATAATCTTTCCTGTTCAGTGTGTGAACACGAGTGCTGCAAAATCCTTGCACTAGCACTTCCCTTTCAAGACAGACCTATACAGTACTGAGAGATAACGTAGCTAGGAAAGTATCGTAGTTTTGTGTGTGGGCTGATGGAAGAATATAAAGAGAAATGGAAAGATTGACAGTAGAACAACAACAACTGCTTTGGGGTAAGGTGCCAAGACCTGGGCATAAGCGCCTCAACCCTGTTATTACAGGATTGAAAAGCATAATGAGTATTTTGAAGAACAGAAATACAGTATACAAAACCCCACAATAATAGAGACAGATTTTCTTTTCCTCTGTTCTTCATACATGATGCTGCTACATGTATGCAAAATATGAATGAGGCTATGAAGGGCTAACTTGTTCTCATCAGTTTTACATCATTGTTTAAAACTTCTTAAGCATGGGGGTTAAGTGTTTTTTCTTTTTAATTATTATTTAGATGAACATTTGTCATTGGTCACTAAATAGACTTTCGTTATTAACCTGTCGTTACAGAAGCACTCACACAGAAGTGTGCAATTTTACGTACCTGTATTTCAGGAATAGTACTGTCAAGTAAATTTGGTACTAATGCTGGAAACCATCACCAAGCACACAAGATTAGAACAGTATACTCTTAAATGTCATCTTAAACATAGATAGATTCAAATGCATACTCATTTTTCTTTCTTTCTGTGGGCCATAGAGAATAGTGAGAGAATCACACCTATAACTAATATTTACCTCTTTTCCTTTCGAACTACATTTTCAACTATATGTGGATTTTGGGGCTGGATGGTTTTTTGGTGGTTTGATTCGGTGGATTTTTGTTCAGTGGTTGTTTTTGTCTTTCAGGCTTGAATCTCCTACTAGATCTTTGGTGATGGAAGCACCCAGGGGGGTACAAGTCAATGCAGCTGCAGGAGACTTAAAGGCTACCTGTAGGAAAGAACTGCACTTACAGTCCACAGAAGGGGAGGTGAGTTCAACCAGTACAGAAATTTTCTAGAGCTCTGCCTGCCATAACACAAACAATGTGAGAATTAGTTTATTCAGCAGCAAGGTAAACATCTCAAAAGTGCCTGCATTTGTCTGCGTTAAAGTAATTTTGGTTTAGCTTGCACAATTATTAATAGTTATTTGCTTTTTAGTAAATATTTGAATAACTAAATTTCATTCACACTGAAAAAAAAGTTAGTTAAATGAATATACAGAAGAATTATTTTCAATCTAAGAGTCAAGGAAAAAAACTACCCAGTCCTTCAGTATAGTCCTGGGACAGAGACAGCTAAGTGATAGTGACAAAACAATTACATTGGATAAATCTGACAAACTAAGAGAGAGAAACTTGGATTAATTTGGATTAATACCCGATTAAACCATGATGAAGAGGTTTAACAAATTTATTTCCATGAATGGTAAGAGCAAATTTATTTCCACTTTCTCTGTAAGAGAGACAGAACACTTCAATGTTATGTTCACTGTGCTGTTTCATTAGTGCCTTGTTTACGTGATCTTCTTGTAGAAAGATTTTGGTAGAGATTCTTCATGTGTGAACCTCTGCGATTAAATGAAAACAAATTGGGTCACTGGTTTGGTCATATTGCAGAAATGCAGGAGAGATTACTGGTACAAGGGTCCTTTCATCTTCAGTCCTTAAAATGATGTATGAAAAAAGAAGAACTTGTGCAAAGGTATCAAAGGCTCTCAGATTCCTATTAGGACCTCCAGAGAAATTGATGGTTTGGAAAACTAGTTGTTTAATGGAAATATACATTTAGGAATGGAGTCCTTTTGCACTTTTTTTTGTGTTTGTCTTTACTTAGCACCTCTCTAAATATGAGGTCTTTGTTACTGTTTTCTAAAGTTGCCAAGGTAAGGACAGTCTAGTCCTCCTTTAAGAGTAAATATTGTATTACTTCACCCTTGTGCTTTCTGTGAGTATTTTTATTGCAGGGGCTATGGTTTCCTGTAACTTTTCCTGCTTCTCCTCCATAAATCCATACCTGGCCCAATCTAGTGCGTTTCCTACATATATTAACATTATTTTTTCACTTAGAGTGTGTTTTTTTGTTCTTTCCCTTCATGATCTTGCCAGTATTGAGAAATACTCAAACAAAGCCAAACCAACCAAACAAAAAAAACACCAAAAAAAACAACAAAAAACCCACAACCAAAACACAGAAAGACAGTGACCTTTCCTCCGTCCCCCATGATCCCTGAAGCAATGACTGTAGCTATAATGTCTTGGTTTAGTATCCTGCATCTCTGTGGCACTTAGTACAAATGTTTAATCTGTTAATCATCAGGCATTTTCACCTACATCAACACTGTGAGTTTATTTTAGTTTTTCTTAACTATTTACTAAGACTTATTGAAAAGGTAGTATTGGAAATAACGCCCCATGACCTCAGATGGACTTTGAAAATGGGAACCCAAGAAAAGTTATAGTGACTATATAATGAATTATGCAGAATTGGAATTCAGTTCAATAATAAATCCTTTGTAGGGAAAAAAATGCCAGTGTAAAGTAGACTTTGCTGAACTTCATATTAAAAATAATTTTATTTCTCAGCATAGTAAGCAAGATTTTGCACATCCATGATTTGCCAAGTAAATGTTGTATTGATAGTTATCAGAAAACAGGAGACCAACCTTTCCCCACCTTTTCCCAAGGAGCTATTTTGTAAACATAGAACCAACAAAGTTCAAAGTGTCTAATTATCTCCTTAATATGTGCAATTCCAGTAAGATCTGTAAAGAGCTGTACCCTAAATCCACAGAGAAATTCCATCCAGTTCTGACCAATGCCTTTAGAGTCCACTGGTTTATCTCTTACACTGGAGTGGGTTGGAAGAAAATGCAGAAACACTTTGGAAGGCGTACAATGAGCTTCCACAGCATCACCAGTTGTGTAAAGTTACCACATTAGGGCCATTAAGGAACTGGTGCGCTGATTACAGCCTAGTGTGAGGAATCAGGGTAAACATCTGATGGATAAATTATCTACAGAACAAAATATTGATTGGTGTCCTTGCTTGCAGCCCAACAGCTACACCGCAGATTAGCAGAGAGTGGGGAAAAAAAGGTATAAAGGGTTTATCATCTTTGTTTTTAATAAAACACATTCTAAACCAAACCAAAGTATCTGTGTCAAAAAGAACCTTCTTTTTAGACTAAAAATGACTGCTTTATGTGTTAGGATTCTTTTTTGAATAAAAGAATATTGTCTTCTTTGTGGATTGGGTCTGTGAACCATTTTTGTGATAAGACAGTATTTCTACTAGAAAAAAAATACAATATTTTTGGTACTATTATCACACCGGTTAAGTAAATGTAACTTTTTAATATTCATAAGCTTATTCAAAAAAATCATCAAAGATATCTGAATTAACACTTTTCTTCTACAGCATAACTATTGCCCTATTATACCTGAAAATAGTTATGTGACGTCTGTAATCAACCAGTTGTAGCCATGAAACAGAACATTAGGAATTTACTGCGCATTAATCTATGAAACGCATTTTCCCCTTATTTAAGGATGACTTCAGAATATTTTAAAGAATATAAATATTTTTATGAAATACTTTTCCTCTAGTGTTATTTCTCATGCAGCATAATCTCTAGCCTCCCACATCATACACTGAAAGCCTTTGCAAGCATTCTGAATTCTGCTGTTTGATACATTTTCTTTTTATTTACTGTCGTTTCATAATAATCCTTTTAGCCCTATTACGCATTATAGTGCATGATCCCAGACTGAATACTGGGGGCTGTAATTTAGACTTAGATTCTACTGCCCTTTATAAAGCTCTTGAGCTGCACCCTTGTGAGCTGAGGCATCAGCAGAATCCTTTGATTCAATTATAGCTTGGCATTTAATTGTGAACTATGTATTATTCTATAAATAAACCATAACCAATGGTTTAAAGCAGCAGTCGTTTACAAGAAAAATGAAATGTGAAGCTCCAGGCTCTAGCTGAATCTATTGGTTCACATAAGAAGAATGGTTTTTGTCTGGAAATTGTGCACAATGACTCTTAGTTGACTACTTTCACAGAAAAATGCAACGCAAAAGTACAGATCAATTTTTAATTCTGTTGACACTAGATTTTGCTGGGCACAAAAATATGTTGGAATTAAATCTGAAACACATTCTCATATAATGTCAAAAAGCTTAAAGTATTATTTGATGTTGTCCACTTGTTGGTCCATCAACAAATTTTAATGGTTTTGACAATACATCACCCTTTGAGGGAGAAGGCTGCTAACCAGTCTCAGCTTTTATGAGGTTTCTGCAGCTTTTATGTATTTTTGCAAGCAGTTTCTATGTAAACTAGGCACTGTGCTTTCATTGCATCCCATTGACCATCAAAGACCAAGTATGTAAGAGACGGCTTCCCATTTTTACAAACATATTCATATTAGTGACCCTGTCTGTGACCTTTTTCCCATTTACTTCTTCATGCCCTTGTGTTTCCTTGTTAAATTACACTCCTTCGTAGCAGCATTTGTAAACCATATTGGTTGTTTCTAGCATACTGAAGCTGAATCCTTGGTGAGGCTTATAGCTGTCACATTAAAAATGAGCAATGCTCTTCAACAGATGAAGTTTACTCAAAATCAGTGTAGCAGACAACAGGCCAAGATTATGTATACCATTTTAACACAGCACAGTTCATGAAGCATACACCCGAGATTATTTTGTAGAGCTTAACAAGCGCATAGAGTACTAACATTTGATATACAAGCCTATCCAGTTCTCTCATTAAATCCAAGAGATGTATTTATAACAGATTTTAACACTTCATAAAACTGGAGGAATCATCACTTGTAAGCCCAACTAACAGTTCTATTTGAAAGCTTTGGGTTGGGGTTTTTTTTGTGTTTGTTTTGTTTTTTGTTTTGTGTGTGTGTGTGTGTACGAATAGTTTTTATGTTCTGAAGCAGAAAAAAGGAGGATTTTTAAAATTATCTAAATGCACTGAAATGGAATTACCTTGTTCTGCAAGCTGCTTACCATGACTACAGAAGAATGGCTGATCAAATGCAATAACGTTTCCTACATTAGTTCAATTCAGCCAAGTTATGCTTGTCTGAGATTGAATGTTTGAAAAAAAAAAAAAAGTTTGATATGAATAAAGTGAGTTCAAGAAAAAACTAAGCAACATCAGGCTGTAGAGCTCAAAGATCCAGTTTATTCATCAAAAAATGGTGTCACCATTGCATGCTGTATGTTGTTTTCACCAGTTGACTTGTCACTGATGTCTGGGAGGAAAGACATTAGTGGAAATGAAAGGAAATACTCTTGTATTTTTTGATTATTGGTTGTACCCAAGTTGTACTAGATCTTTCGATCTAATTGTTCCTCAGTACTGTTTATTGTTATGAGAGAGGTGGTTCCCAGCAACTGTTTAATGTTTACAGCAAATATGCTATCAAGTTAATATTTTCATTTTCCATTGTGATTTTTTTTTTTCCTCAGAACTATCAGAAAGGAAGTTTAGGTGCCTGATTTTAAAATAAATATCAAAAACATGAACAAGCATTAGAACAAAGCCCATGTCAACTAAAGTACTGCAATTTATGCTATAGTTCATCTGATATAGTTCATATCAGCATATGAAAATAATATAGTTGAGTCTAGTAACAGACCTATATGATCCTACTTGCATGCTTCTGATATGGAGGAGAGCAAAAACACTAGACAAAATCTTGTATTATTATAATTCAGATTAATTCTGAAGAGCGTAAGGGAACCCAAAAGGTCTCTTTAGCGAGGTCTTGCACTTGATTGCACTGTCCCTGCATATTGGTCAGTAAACACCAATGTTTCAGCTTTCCTTCTTTTCTTCCACATTCCCTCCAGTTTCCTGTCATTTCTTACCTACATTAGCCCCGAAATTATGTTTTTGCAGCTCTGTAGAATTATCTGTCTAATCAAACTCTGCACGAATACAGAAAATTTGTCAATAATTATAAATCCTAACTCTTTCTCGTGGCTTTATCAACTTGGTTTATCATCTCCTCTCTTGAGGGGACTTAGTTAAGTGACCAGGAGAACTTTTACACAATGCAGGTTCATATCTCTGTATGAAAAGACTTGCAGGAATATTTGAATTTTTTTTTGCCTCATGACCATATCTTGGCCACCAAAACTTTTCTCCTGAAATTTAGTTCTTTGGCTTGCAGATAATTTGTATATTTTAGCTTGCCTTCCTCTCCATTTCTCTCTCACTGTGAAGATTAACAATAGCCTGATGAGCAGGTGACTTCCAGATCTCTGTTAGCAAAAAATGTACATAAAAGAGTGCATTTTTTCCACTCCTATCACCCACCCTGCAGGCTGATTCAGTTTGCTAGTTTAATTAATCAGAAATCTGGTCTGCTTTTAAATATTATAGGGCTAATATATATATATATTATTTTTTTCAGCACTAAGATGCACCAGACAAAGCAGTGACTTAGGTTTTCTAAACCTTAGGTGTTTAGACGGAATGATGCTGTTCGATGCTCTGCTCTCTGATGTGAAATTGCATTTCTCTGAGTAGCGGCTGCCTTTTCCATTTTGTAATCTCTCAGTCAGTCTCCTCCAATGTTTCATGGACAGATGGAAGATCTTTGTTCTTTATCCTGGCCTATTTATTTGCTGAGGTGTGAGACTCTCAGAAAGAGATGCAAATGAAGGATTAAATGGCTTATCTCACACCTTTCACAGCCCAAAAGATTAGAGAAAGATGCTGTATGCAGGCACTTCCATTAACTACTGTCATATAAGCAACAGTGTTCTCTGAGAATGTAATAATCCTCAGATTTTTGTCTTGCCACTTCTTCCCTTCTCTTTAAACATCTCATAACAGCAGGCAGAAAACGTAAGTAAGTTTTACTGATGTTGGAGAACTTTTTTGATCATGAATTTCAGTTTGTAGCAGAAGATAGGAGTGGAGAGGGTAGGTCCTCAAACACGGAGTACCTTTCTCTGAACTTCTTTATGTATTGGGTTATGATGATGATATATTTGGACCCCTGCTTGACTAATAGCAATGCTGCATCTCTTAATCTGGTCTTTTATTTATAACCTTGACAGCATATGTATAGAGTAGATTTTAATGCTGGCTTTAAGCCATCTTTATTAATCCACTTCATCTCAGGCGCCCCCAGGGATTAGCTATAGGAGTCTGCTTAAACTGCATACATCTTTCTACAAATGCATAGAGCTTGTTAGAATCACCCTGTGTATCTACACCCTCACAAGAAACCATGTCAGTTTTTCTCAGACTTCATACCCCAATATCCATGCTGCTCACCAGACGTTCTGGGAAGCGTGGTGGGACAGGACACGATAGCTACCACTCAAGATAATGACACCGGCAAAAATCTGGACTGATCTACATCACAGTGTGAAATTTGCACACACCAGTGGAAAAGTGTGCACAGATATGCTTCAAAAGGTCATTTAATTTAACGAGCAAGATAACTACATTGTATTGCACACTGGAGTAGAGTCCACAGGAGTAAAGCCATAGAGCAGTACACTACAGAATATCTGCGATGAGGGTTGCAGGACCATAGACAAACACATAAAAATATTAAGCTCCTAGGAAAAGAGATAATAAAGTTCAAGAGATTTCAGTCTAGTCTGATCTCTGACACATATCCTCACTGATTTTTTACTGAGTTAATTCTTCTTTATATCAAGACATTTCTTTTAGAACCCATTTACAGTTTTCTTATGATTTTTCCCCCTCTCCACTGCAGCTAAACTGTTAAAATGGCCAGTCACACCCTCTGTCAAAAATACAAATAGCTAATTTTATAATGTTGCTGGATTTTTTTACATATGTGTCTTCTACACTAAAGTGGCTTTTATAATCACATATATAATATTCTAATATCCCCTGCTTCCATTTTTTTAAACAAAAGCATAGAGGTGGTGTTTTTTCTTATCTTTGATATCCCAAGTGTATCAGAGCTTACAGAAGAACAGTATTAAAAGTCCAAAAGGCTGCTCAGATTTTTTTGGAGATCTATTTGTTAGAAGTTATCAAGAGTGGCTGATTAAAAGTATATGACATTACTGGCTCCTATTTAATATCCTGTTCGGTTACTGTTGAAATTGAAAGTATTTTATCACAGTCATGTCTGACATCAATACTTGATCCTTCTCCAAGTACAGAACTATGCTGAGCAGTATTCAGTATAAAAGATACACTTTTACTTACACAGAGCTTACACTGTTGAGTGCTACTACTTTTTCTTTTTGCACAAGAGTATTGATAACTCCACCATTGCTACATTAATAGTGTGCTTGTTAACATTTATTCTAGATGTGAGAAGGGAAAGAGTACTTTTTATTACCTGTCACTCCACTGACTGATGACTATGTCCTTTATTTCCTTCCTACATTTTACCAATTCCTAGATTCTAGTTTGCTATCAAATTCTTTTTTTCTCCAATCTGTTACTTTGTTTTCTTATTATGTTTGCTGTAGTTACTGTCATGTTTACTCCTAGATGAGCTGAATGGTTTTACGTGTTCAATCTTCTTCAGTTGTAATTCTAGCAGAACGTTATTGAATTGCTCTCAACAGCATCCACGTTTCTTCCATTTAAATTATTTCTGCAGGGGTTTTGGCTCCTGCGTCTGTCAGGACTATGATACTGGACTTTTAAAGCACGAGTGTATAAATACGTAACTCCTTTGTCCTATAAATTTACAGAGCAAAGATAATATTTTGCTGCATTTTAGTTTTGTTATCAATTCTTCTATCAGTCAGGATGTGAAATAAAACTGGCATTGTGTCACAGCTGTCACCTGAGATTTTCTATTTTCATCCTTTTTGGTGTAAATTGCCAGCAATGACACTACTTAATTCTGGAAGCTGGAGAACTCACAATGAGGGGTGGTGGTGAATTGGTTGGGGCTACTTTCACCCTGTATTTCCTTCTATGATCTACAGTGATTCTGCTGTGAATGGCAACATGCCTGTGCCCCAGTCTTTGCATGGAATTGTAGCCAATCTTCTCAAATTTTGTCCCTCACTTCTCTCAGGGACTTAGGAGTGCTTCTGTAATGCTTTTCTGCCATATATCTCTGATTTTATCACTAAATAATACTTGTCTCCTGTAGAAAAAAAAACATGACACACTGTAACTTCTCAGTCTTCTTACATGTACTGCCAGCACTGTGATATAATGATGTCAAGTTGGCTTTGTTGATTTTCAATACCTTATAAAAAAGACTAGTAACTATTCAAGGAACTCACCTTTTCCTAAGCTTCGTACTATTTTCTGCAGGACTTAAAGCATTTTGATTTCATAGTATCATAGAATGGTTAGAGTCGGAAGGGACCTTAAACATCATTGAGTTCTAACCCCCCTGCCATGGGCAGGGATTCCCACTAGAGCGGGTTGCTGAAAGCCCCATCCAGCCTGACCTTGAACACCTCCAGGGATGGGGCATCCACTTCTCTTGATACCCCTTTTCTTGAAGTTCATAGTCTGAACATGAGGTAATGACTGATCTCTCATGTACTCCTTCCATAAATAAAAAAATAAACTCTAAGTTGCTGGAAACTCATCTGTTTGTGTCAGTAAAAGACATGAGTTTTTCCCACTTTAGTTACCTAATTTCATTACATTGTTTTCAAAATACCCTGAAAATGCACCATAAGTGAAAATATCACAGGCAGAATCATGAACATTACTTGTATTTACGGTCTCATACTGACTTCTGTTATTTCCAAAGGAAAGATATTTTTTAAAGAACACTAATATTTTTTAATCATATTCAGTGTTCAGAAACAAGTGGGAATAGGTTGACGACCTTCTTAATAAGACTTTAACCTGAAATCTTTTCTCCTCTTAATTTAGGTCAAATAAGCTCTTTATTTTGTGCGTACGACTCTGTACCCTTATTTATTCTCTGGATGTAGCTGTTGTTAAGCCCCTACAATTTAGCACAGTTCAGCACATATTTCCAGCTGCTTACAGGAACACACTGGGGAATGTGCTTCAATATCACTTCACACTTATTAAAATACAAATTCTTCCAGAGCAAGGAGATACGCTACTGCCATGAATTAATAATAGACGCACAAGCAAAAATTCAGCCTATTCGATAATATTGTCAAGATGCTTTCATGTGACACTGCTTGTATCTGAATAAACATGTTAGGTGAAGTATTGGCATGTACTGTATTAGTGAGCATTAATGGTTGTACAACTGCATAGAGTTGAAAAACAAGAAATGCTGTCAGTGCTTTTATTCCTAAAAAGCTTCTATTTCTAATATTGTCAATAATCTTTCTAATATTTCTAATAAAATATTTCAATATTTTTTTTGCATTTCTAAAAACCTCATGACTGCCTCTAAGCACGTCTCTAAAAGATGTCACCATGTTGAAAGAAATTTTACTTACTGCTTTTTTTTTTTTTTTTTCCCTCGTAGATTTTTTTAAACGCAGATACAATCCGTCTGGGAAATCTACCAGTGGGTTCCTTTTCCTCGTCCTCTCCTTCCTCTTCCTCCTCTTCCTCTCCCAGTTCTTCAGCTCCTCGCCAGACTATCTATGAGCTCTGCGTCTGTCCCAATGGTAAACTTTACCTGTCCCCAGCAGGAGCAGGCTCCACATGTCAATCCAGTAGCAACATCTGCTTGTGGAGCTAGAGAGACTCCCAATTTCTCCTCACACCAGAATAGCCTTTTTGTTACTGTCCCTCTGCTTCACAGTTCTGCTCGGTTTCCCTTGTGACAAGTCCGACGCTTCAAACGGCCTGCAGAGCAACTTCTTCCAGTGTAAGCAGGAATACAGCGCTGCCTTCTCTTGTGGTTTGCGTGGCCACTCAACCTAGAGACGGGAGTGAGATGTTCAGAAATCAATGTATTCTTCATCAGGAAACCTGGAACGTAATGTCACCTTTTGTCCAAAAGGGAGAATAACACAGGTGCCTTTGCTACATGAAGTGAAGCACATAGTTTTAGATTTTTGCAGGACCTGGATATGAACTGCAGATATATATATACAGTACATAAACAAATTTGCCCAGAATCTGACGGTGAGATGAATTGGTTCCCCCTGTATGATAAATAACTTTACTGTCTGAAAGCACAATTTTCCATTCATCTTTTTTGGATGTAAACTTTTATCCCTGAATTTTAAAATTTTGAAGCATTGTGTGATGCTTGCTTTACTAAACAATTAAATTCAGTAAATGGTTTTTAACACGAAAAGAGACAGAATCCCTCCCTGAGTTTGGTTTCTTTCGAAGTGTGTTGTTACTCTTTGTCTACTAAGTCTAGGGTTTTGTACACGAGGTAAAATTTGGAAGTGCTCAGCAATATTACCTTTCAGAGTTAAAAAGGCATCTGCTCTTGCTTGCCAGATCTGAACAGCCTTACGTAGTATTTTCATGGGGACTGCATGTGAAGCCAATGCTTTAAGTAGAACATACAGTTTCTGGAAAGGAACGGGGTAAAAAGGGGAAATACCGGTGGTACGTTTGTTGATTGGTGTATTGCTCTTCACAAGGTGTTTCTAATTGGCAAATGCAAAAACGGGAGAAAAAAATCTTCGAAGGTGCATCCTGTCCATTTTCTAGCTGTGTCCGACTGCTGCCATTTGAACACAGTACAAACTCCAGTGCTAATAAATGTGTCATTGAGAAGCAATGCACTAACAACTGGTATGACATTCACATTTATTATCCTCTTTTGTTTACCGTCTGCTGCTAAGCTTTGCAAAGTAAGAGTAATAGATCTAAAACCACATATTAAATGACATACGATAGTAAAAAGTACGTTGATATTACAGTGACTTTATCAGGCCTGTGTTTAAATTATGCAGCCCCATTTGCACTCAGATCTCACTGCTGACTTCCCGTTCTGACCAGTTTGATGTGGGATTTCTTTCTCGTATCAATGTTCATACATGGTTGGCTTGGCTGGTAATTGAAATCTTATAAAAAATGCTTTGGTATGCTGCTAGTACGTTTATCGTAACATTGATTAACAAGACTATCTTAAAACTTGCAGAACCCAGGAATGTAAAACAGTATAAAAATGTTTCCTAGTGTGGAAGATGGCTTGATTATATGAGGTAAGTGTGCTTTTTAATTCTATCCTTTAAATTACCTCACCCAGCATGTAGCTTTAGAAGCTTCTGAACGTAAGACCACCAATGAAATCACGGTTTTTGCTAGGTAACTCTAAAGTCAGGGCAGGTGGGTATTTCTACACAATGTTTTTTATTCTTAGAGGAAAAAAAAAATTAAAATGAGCAAACTAATACTGTGATTACCTTTTCATTTTATTACCACCTAACAAGGTTGATTTTGTTTTCACTTCAGGTGAAATTCACTCCTATGCAGAAGACCAGCACAAGATGTGGCCACGGCTTGACTGGTGCTTGCCGTTCCATTGGCCCTCTTCAGAGGTGTGAATTTCACCCCATAGCAAGAATTCTATATTTGCTGTTTCTACCAGTTAAATGAAGATTTTAAATGGATTATTTTATCTCTTCAAAGGAAAGCTGTTAACAGCTGATCTATTATTTCTTTGAGTATTTTATTCTTTTACTTGGAAAGGAAATATATCAGAAAATATTGCAAGAAATATCTTGGAAGTCTGAGAATTATTAATAAGAGAGACAGAAAGAGATATGAATGACAGAGAAGGTGATAATAAAACAGTAGAAAGTGCAGCCATACAATTTACCCTTAAAACTGTATGGAAATAGATGTCTTTTTCTTATGCACACAAGTAATAAAATGGCAGTGTGAAAGTCAGGTGGATAAATAGTATTTCAGGAGGAAAAACCTACAGATCTGTATGAGGACACATCTATATATACTAATTATCTGTGCACACCGGATGCTTAAAAGATGGACAGATTACAGCGACTAATCTATTTGATGAATTAAATTGTGGCTTCCTACAGGTTGCACACAAGTAGACTAAGACATTATTTTGTTTCCTCAAATAAACACATAGGATGGCTTGCAGAGAAATTGTCATGAATTTTCTGTTGATTACTTTTGTCTGTTTGCTCTTCACCGTATGTGATTATGTATCTGTAATACATTCAAAAAAGGTTCTGCCCACTGGATGGAAAGAGCCAGCCCTTATAAATTTTACACAAACTTGGGTGGGAATGGGCAGGTTGGAAAAGAAAAAAAAAATAAAAGAAGTTTTCTGTTACTCAATTAATTTTAAGAGCAAGGCTGGAATAATTAAACACTTTGTATGAAGAAAGCTCATGGCAGAGGTGTGGATGGCACATTGGATTCAACAAAACCAAGCCAGTAAGTCCACATTGCCCTCCACTGTCTGGATTTTCTTTCTTGGAGTCCCTTCAGCCTGAAGTAGAGAGTATTTGAGAGCTTCAGTAACCTATGAAATAGCATAACCAGTTCTCATAATGTCTTAATATTCTAGTGAGCTTCATAATATCGATGTTTTACTTCAACTCCATTGAAAACTGTAAGAAGGGGAAAATCTCAGTTTTCATTTTAATAAATGTTGCTAGCCTACATGATTTCAGAAAGTATTGGAAAAGTGATTTGAACACACTTAGAGAACTATAAAACATTAAAACACAAATAATCTGTAAGCAACATCATCGTTCCTGAGTGGAGAGAGAAACGGATCCAGTGGTTTTGAATGTTTGAAGCTGGCAATAATGAAAACCTCAATAGTAGGTCTTTTCTGCATATAGTGCGCCCCAAAATTATCAGAAAAATGGCATAATCCCACAAGGTCACTTCAGATAGAAGGAAGCTAGATAGAAGTTTCAGATAGAAGATCTCAACACAAATATCATATTAAAACATGGTGCCACAGCTGCACTATTTCACTGCTGGTTTCATAATGCTGAGGTCACCGTGTGCAAAGCCATAGGAAAGTTTCAAATTCTTTTTGTCACCTTCTCCATAGATTCCTGACCCCACCTCTGAGTTATTTCAGTCTTTGTTGGCCATTTATAATAGCTAAAATACAGATTATGATAAAACCCCCATGAACGTTTCTGTAGGTGTCATCTGATTGAATATTTTGATTGTGTATTTTAGAAAAGAGATGTCGCTTCTTGCTCTGGTTAAGGCAGGAGTTTCCCATTAACAGCTCACTCTGTTGTGACAGTTGTAGGGAAAGACTGAAGACCTTAGGATATTTTTAAGCATTAATATTAGTGAAGTTTGAAAAGAAAAACTCAGTAGCTAAAATATTCCTCTGAGGTTTTTTTACCGTATATGAATACATGTATCAAATAAAGCTTCTTTTTGTACTAGAATGTTTGTATGGGAACCACTAAGATGGTATTGCAGGTGTTTGACTTCTTCAGGGCTATCCATATAAGAACATGAAATATATGAAAAGACCTTATTAGCTACATGTATTTAATACATACGATAGACTTATCTTCTGTAAAATTATCTGTGTCGTGATATTATAGGATACTGTCTCTTTCTTGTTTAAAAAATAAAAATAAAAAAAAGCAAAATAAAAGCATCAGCCAAGCCCTCTGAGCACTCTTAGCTGTTATGGTTTTGTATTGCAGTTCATTCATTGGTTAAGTGATAAGACCAAAGACTGACACTTCTATTATATCTAACACTATGACACTGCTGCTCCTGCTAATTCTGTTGGAATGAAGAGATGACAAGTTGTAATTACAACATGAAATTGTAACACAGTTTAGATTTGTGCAGCATTTTGAGCTGTAGATTGTTCACTTTTTTTTTTCCCCAGGGTTTGAGTTTTTGTCCATGTGGTGCAATTACTTTACTGTTTGTGCATAAAAGGATCTTTTGCTTTTCCTCAAAAATGTGCCAAGACATTGCTTGTTTCAACTGAGGTTATACTGTTTTGCTTGCAAAAACAGTGACTTTCCTGAATAATGGAATTCACTTTAAATCATTTCAGATGCAGAGGGCTTCTAAGTCTGGGTTGAAGATACAGCCATAAATGTCTAGAAGGATTTAATGAAGGATGTTTAAGATATTCAGTTGCTAATGCCATGTATTATTTTTTGTGGGTTTTTTTTTTTTTCAGATTTTAAATCATTGTTTAAATAAAATTAAAAAAATAAAAAACAACCCACAATTGAAATACCCCAAACCTTAGACTATGGAATTGTTATCAGCTGATTCACTGTAATACACGTCAGTTGGATCGAAGTTTGAGTGTCATATTATTTCAGTCAGTACTCAGTAAAGGTCTGCCAATCGTTTTTGTTTTGTAACCTTCATGTTAATGATATTCTTGTGTATATAAATATATATAAAGATGGGAACTATTTTCTTACACATACTATGCAATATGTTTGTAAAACTGCAATATTACCAAAATGACAAAAGCTGTGCTTTTGTACTCTCTTGCTTTATGTAAACAAATCTTTTTTCTATTTAATGGACTGTCTGTCTTATAATTGTAGATAACATTATTCAAAAGCAGTACACTGAAACTTTAAGATTTTTTATTTTGTTTTCCTTGGATTTTTTGTTTTATGAAAATAATAGCAAGGTTTTGGAAGTTGGAAATTGCTTTTTCTTGGAAAGCTAGAACATTTACAGCATGTAATTAACACAGTCAGATTGAAATCTCTCCTGTATTTCTTTCATTTGGTCTCTGTTTTCATCTGGTGCTACTATATAATCATAAATAAATGTGATACATAAATTAGGAAAAATATCAGAGTTATTTCAAGAATAATCAAGTGGGAAAATTCCTAAGGGTGAGGAGAAGATAAAAGATAAATGATGAGAATTTTTTAGGTTTTCTGTATATTGCTTTTTAATAGATTTTTTTTTGTTAGCATACATTTCCTTACTTATTAACTATATTAGCCATATGGTAATAGCTTTACGCTTTTTTTTTCCGTTTTTTTTTTATCCTCACACACAATATACTTGAGTTTTATTTCAAAAAATTATCTTTGAAAATGACAGATAGTGCATTTAAATGCAATACTAATGCTAAGGGAATCTAGTATTAAAGAGGTATAGTTGTTATTTCTACATCGGCCTCATTACAGCAAAAATTTCAGTGCTGCATCTCTACTGTGAAAGCATATTCCACTACTCAAGGTCCTTTGTCCTTTGCCAGAATAAGCGTAAACTCTGTGTTTATGTGTAAACCGCATCAATTCACAAGCCGTTTGCCAATCACACAGTCCTATAAAAGGTCTTTTGGTGACATCATCAATGTGAACAAATCCCATCCAGTCCTACCCAATTTAAATTGAGGCGTGTTGGTTCTGTGAACCACATAGCTGTGGACAGAGCTCTGGAGAAAAAGCGGGATGAGCATTTGGGTGGGTGGTTTGCACTACGCTCCTTGCCGCCAGGCTACACTTTCAGCAATACCCACAGTAGCCAGGCAGTAGCCAGCTGCTTAATGCCTAAAAAAAATAAATAAATAAATCATAATTTCTGTACAAGAGCAAAAGTTGCATAGAACTATCAGTAATCAAGGTCCTGCTAAATGTCAAGTGACTGAAACAATAGCTGATACAGCAAGAAAAATTCCTCGCAGTCATTTTAGTTAGGCTTGGACTAGTCCAATCCAGGAAAACTTCATGACAATAAAAAAAACTAATTAGAAGTTATAGGGAAAAAAATATCCACCATAAACATCATGTTCATTCAATACAGTCCGTACTGAGACTAGGATTTAATACAAACTCCCTCTGCAAAACAGGGGCTCTGAAACTTTGAACTGACTTTCAGATTATGTTTGAATTCAAAAGCGTTATTTGATCTTTAACCAACACATTTTTTATACAGGCCAGGACAAGTTGCAGAAGAGCCAAGGTAAAAGCATATAATGTATGTCTGGTCTAATCAGAATCAACTTTACACATACCATGATTAAACCTAGCCTACTTATCTAAGAAAAGATAAACAAATGGAAACATAATAGTTTTCTCAGTTTGGGGAATTTTTAAGGGCAATTGATGCTTTTAAGGAGCATCCACCTCTTCTAGTGTCTCCGATTCTTACATGTTTAAGCACTGAGAGTAATTTACTTTAAAAAACTTGGCCTTTGGCTTAATCAAGTTTGTTTAATGTGTAACTTGATCCATGAATCAAGTGCCTTTTAATGACATGTATACCTCCTTGGTTGTGAGACCTGCAAGGAAGAAGTTCAGTTTCCAGCATCATCTAAAGTACATTAAATAATGAGACTTAGGCAATAAACCCATGGCAGGGGATTTGGAACTCAATTCATTCCTGAAGGCAAGACTTTTGTGTTTTGTTTTCTTTTGTTTTCTTCTATACTTTATGGTATTTTGGGAGCCTTCAAACAGACATTCTTCACCGCGAGATCTGCTTTCTAGCACAGTAACTGTTTTCTAAATATATGTTTCAAAGCTATTTCAGGGGAAAAAAAAAATAAAATCATCATTCTTTTCTTTCTAGATGATGTTTACTTGGTTTTTTTTGGCCCCAACACTCCAGCAGTTAGTGAAAGTAAAATCCTCTCCCTTCACTCCCACCCACTCTTACCTCTTCAGCTGAGCCTCGTTGTCCCCGTTAGCTTCCTCCTTTCTTCCCAAATAATGCAATCGACAACAGAAAGGATTTAGCTAAGTCTCTTTATCAGGCTCCTTCCTGTGTACCTCACTGGAACTGTATCAAAGGGGAAGTTTCTACCAAAGAGGAAGATTATTTGCTTTGTGAAAGCAAGAAGTTATGTAAGAAGGAAAACAAACAGGTAACTATCAATTTTAGTCAGATTTACCAGAATGAACAGTGAAAGTTTGTGGACTATAAAATTCTTATTAAATTCTAATTTTTCATAAGTTTTATCATTCAATGAATGTATTTAAAATACCATAAAATAAATTTTAAACATATCCCCTTATATTTTTCATTTTTGAAAATAGAAAAGTAATTGAGCTCATTATTTGCCTATCTCTGCTATTTACTTGTACAAATTTGAAAGAAAAAAAACAAAAACAAAAACAACCCCCAACAACCTAAAATGTTAAACGCCATTAATCTAACTATTAAAAAAAAACTGCTAATAACAGAATATTGTTCCATGGGTGACATTCTCATTCATCCTAGGTAAATTAAAATCTGATTGTCACACGTCACAGTGACATGCCTTCTTGTAGTTTTATGTGATCTTTGGGAGATTGGGAGCCCCTGCTGATAAGGGAAATCTATGTAGGAGTAGAAGCAACAGCTGTGATTGTATCTCACACACTACAGTGGAACTCAAGATGTGGGGGCACATACTCATGTGAGGAGGGAGCGTCTCCTACAGCAGTTTGGAGTTGTGGAGGCAAGAGTCTGGATGCTTTCCAGATCTGTGCCCCCCAGGGTGTACGAGACATGGTGCTACAAAAACCTTGGACAGACAGACAGAAAGGCAGTCTGGTTTTTGATCTGCATAGCAATGAATAGGAGAGTCGTGGGTAGGCAGCAAGTCCTAATAAGCCATATTGCAACAATAAACAATAGAAATACAATTGAAAGCAGGATTATTAGGGCTGTGAGCAACCTGTTCTAGTGGAGGTGTCCCTGCCCATGGCAGGGGATTTGGAACTCAATGATCTTCAAGGTCTCTTCCAACTCTAACCATTCTATAATTCTATGATTATTATTATGATTTTTTTTTAATATAAAAATCAGTCCCTAAACTTGTCCCTATGCATAACAGCAAGTCAGCTGGAGATTAATAATTTTTATGTCTTTATATCCATAGTACTTGCTCTTCCTTCATTTTCCTGACTTTTTAAAAACAGCATTAGAAAGGAGAAAAATGGTAACCTATGTATGAATTTTGTACTTCTCTAGTGACAGTGAACTTATGTTTAAGGCAGAAAGACATGAAAATAGTCCAGTGCACCAGAGTGGATTCAGACACTGGTAAAGACAATAGGAAATGCTGACAAATTCAGCGGTTTTGCATTAAACTTTAAATGTTCATGAAAAGTTTCTGAAAAAAATAAATATCATGGTCCATGACTTCTGTATTTCTAAAATGCATCATTAACATTAGTATAATTTTCTTTCTGAAAATAGCTCCCGCTTCTAACTTGCAGGTACCACTTTGACTCCCACACAAGGAGAGCTTTAAATTACTGTGCAGTCTTCACTCGTTTGTCAAAACCAAATTGACGAATTGCGGCATGTCCAAGATGAGTCATGAAAGGAAATGGTAAAAAAAAAAATCTACTGCCGCTGCCTTTTGTGTGCACAAAGGGCAGCCCTGGAAGAAGAAGGGAGTCACTGAAGCTTACCTTAGCCTACAGCAACACAACTAGAAAATAGAGTGAGAGTTAGGAAATGGAGAATAGTCTACAGTTTGGTGGGGGTTTTGGTTTTGAGGTGGTTTTGTTGTTTTTTTTTTTTCATTTTGAGGAGGGTTTTTTGAGGGAAGAGGCTGGACTGTAAGGGGTTTTCTTATTTCTCTCTCTTTTTTTTTTTTTTTTTNCAGCGTTTGGGAGTGAGCATTGACTTTCTGCTGTGATTTGTTTCACAGCACTCAAGAAATGTATCTAGATACTTAAAAATATATAAGAAAGCAGGCCTACGTACAAGCATTTCTGCAACAACAGCAGCTTTCTTGTGCTATGAACAGCAGATCCACCAGCTAAAGAACTGGACTGGTGAAAGCTTTTGTTTGCATTGAGGGTTTTTTAATTATACAATACATTTATGTCTACCCACATCACATTTCACAGTTTTCGTGCTCAGATGCATCCTCATCTTATATCACTTTGCAAAGAAATAGTTTATATCTCTACTTATGAATTACAGCACATGCAGTGCAAATTTTACATACAGGTATTTATTCTCTACGATGAGTATCGCCACCTCATCTTCACGTTTCATAGCATAAACTTCTGGACTACAGACCTACTAAAATTCCGATATTAAACTATAGGGACTTCCATTTTTGTTTGGGAAAGTCCAGGACACCGTACCAGTCCTTTCTACAGTGCTATGATAATAAACGTCTCTCTTCATGTATGTCAGCATATATTTGTGAGCAAGTCACCACATGATTAACCAGATTCCTGGAGCTGCTTCCTAAAATTATTTGTTTCTTTACCTCCAGTTTCCAAAATCTTGCATGGCTTTAATATAATGTGGGTTTTATCTTTTTCTTTAACATTATGTACATTATGTACTTTTTAAGAGATTTAAATTATATATCTAAACCACAACACTTTATTAACGGCCATATATTTCTGAGAACTGAAAGGGAAAAATACATTTAAATCGCAATGTCTCACATTTTACAGAAGAATATAATTTCAGTTTATTTAGGCAATTTTCCTGTCTATTTTTAGGAAACCTAACAAGCAAACATTTATTTAGAATTGACACTGTACAGTTTGCCTAACAAATATCACTTCAGTTAGACTATTGTGATGATAAAGTATTTGCATTCCAAAGAAAAATTTCTAAACCGTGTATTATTCCCTTTTAGAAGTATATAATGTATTATCATGTTGTGAAGTATGACAAGTTAAGTTACATCAATTTTTAAATAAATGTAAATAAAATTATTTAGTAGAAACTTCTGTGAAATGTGCACCTTCATTTTATTGAACTTTTCTATTAACATAATTAGTCTAGAAAATAAGTTAAGATATTCTCATATTTTCTGTGTTATTTTCTATTGTTTTGCATATCCTTTGTATGAAAGGTTTATACTTTTTGATATTTGGAATGTTTCTTTGTACAGAGTTCATGTATTTTCCCTCTATTATTTAATGCATATCAGCTTATCTTTCAGATTTATTTATCCTGAACACAGTTTTGTCACCACGCTTAACATTTCGGTTAAGCTCCTTCAGAGCTCTGAACATATAGTTAACTATACTATGTGAGTCATTCCAGCAAACTTAATGGAACTTTTGAAGTTTGAAGCTAGGAGGATGATAAAATATTTTGCTGGCTCAATCTTCATAAATCAAACAAAGTAAGGCAATACCCTGCAGGTTTAAAAATTATTTCCTTGAAATAATGAAGGTGAAAGACTCTTCTGAATATTCCAGAGTGCTTCACTTTTGCCTAGCTTAGTTGAGGAAAGTCACTCTTCAGAAGGTACGTTAATCAATACTTCCCTTTTCAGATCTGTGTATGACTTCTGTGCACCACAGTTTGTCTGCATCATGCCCATTTTTGCTTCTGATTTGAATTATATCAGCATCTATTATGTTGGAAGTATTTTGTGCGAGTCCTAAAAAGCCCTGCTGACTTTATATGAACATATTCTATTGTGTCTTTGAGTATAAGTGCCATCAATCAGCAAAGCAAATTGGTGGCATTTGGCTATGTTTCACATATACAGACCTAGAAATGATCTATCTTTGAAGCCTGGAGACATGGATGAAACCTTTACCCTGTGCATAAAGGGTGAAAGCAGCATGATTCCACAGTTCATCTGCCACAGCACAGTTTGCTCATCCTTATGGTCTCGTACTAAAATTGTCTTCCCAGATACATTGGACAGTGTGAATGCACATCATCAGGCAATGAGCACCCCTTAACTCCACATGCTGGGCTGAAGAAAATCAATTTGAATTCTCAAAAGATGGAGGTAGTGCAGATGGCCACTGTATGTTGCCAGCTGTTCCATGACACTGGAGTCTTGGCGAGGGATTTAAACAACAAACAAGAAATTGGTTTGTAAATTGTAACAAGTTACTGAGCTGCATGACTACCCTATTTATTGTCATGGGACACAGAAGGGCTCAGACAAATGGAGAATGGAGTTTTCTTCACACCTGCAATAATCAGTAATCACGGTACAGGAGAAAGGAGAAGGGGAAGGAAAAATAACAGGTTTCAGTCTTGCCCCCATAAAAATGTCAACTCTGTAGAATAAGATTGCATAGAGGGAGATCTGGCTCTCAGCTGTGTAGGATCTGACTGCTCCGTGTGCCAGCTGTACTACAGGGAGAATAATTTTCTGAAAAAAAATGTTTAGCTGTGTGTTTTCAATCATGGTGATTACTCCGCATGTGCCTTCTCTTTTTCTACCCACTAGTCTTCTAACTCCTCAGGACTCTTTCTGTAAGAATCTGTAGTAAATACTAATATTGTGAAAGTTCTCCATGTCCTACCCTTCTCATGTTTAATAAAAGGACACATGGAAGTAATGCTTCATTTTCTAAGCCAAGTTCAAAGATCTTCTCATAATTCTGAATCAGATTATCCTAACCACCCTTTGAATAAAACGCCTTAGATATTGCTCTTGTTTACATTCTCATTGGACTTTTGTGGACCCTGGAGAAAACACCCAATCACTGCACTTGGGCCAACAAACCTCCAAGTCTAGGTCAGATCAATGTCTGACAGTGGCAGCATGGGTTTATATTTAGGGACAACACAGCAGTCTGGTCAATCTATATGACCTCTTCCCCACAGACTTCCCTAATATCCACAGCAGCATTCCCCACCTCTTACCTTTGATCTATGGTTTATGACCTGTTGTTCTGCCATCCTTTTTTAAAACTGCTGATACAGACGCTTTTTGTGACAGCAAATTCCAAATGTCCATCACCTGTTGCTCAAACAAGAGCTTATTTTCATCTCTTTTAAACTGATCTTCAAATAATGTCACCGAGTGCCCCAATTCTGATATTGTAGGGTTTATGCTAGTTCCTACAGGAACAGAATATTTCAGTTGAAAGAGAACTACAGTGATCACCTAGTCCAACTGCCTGACCCCTTCAGGACTAACCAAAAGTTAGAGTGTGTTATTAAGGGCATTGGCCAAATACCTCTTAAACAGTGACAGGTGTGGGACATCAACCACCTCTCTAGAAAATCTCTTCAAGTGTTTGATTAACCTCTCAGTAGTGTTTCTTAATGCCAAGTCTGATTTGATGAATACCAGCAGCTGTTTCATGAATAACAGCTCTGGAACCACTGTATCCACCTCCGTAAATGTTCAGTGTATCCCCATCAGCTTTTTCTAAAAGCTCTTCAAACTGAAGAGTCCCAGTCTTCTCTTCTGTTTCTTCTTAAAATGCTCCAGAACTCTGAGATAAATTGCTCCATTCCCAGTCACTTACTAACAATTTATTTGGTCTAGCACTTCTTTTACATATATTTTTCCAGTGATAACCCCCTCTCTGACCTACCTGCTATAGAGAATGTGCTGGGTGCGAGAATATCCCCAGGACCATCAGCGGTGAGGAGCTCGTTTTCCCCACCCTCTGCACTAGGCTTGTCTTGGCACAGAAGCACTTCTAAATGTTGCCCTTGTCCCACTGTTTGACATTGCACACGCCAGTCAACAGGCCTGGCTAGCAGTCTGGTTTGTCTGCTTTATTTATTGTGATTGTGATGTTTATCCCCTCCTGGCCTTTCAGAGACACACTGAATGTTAACCACATCCTCTCAGGGGTCACATCAGTCTGAACCAGGTGCTCTTGCTTGCCTGTTGGCTTTCACCCAGCTCCTAGTGTAAATACTCCTCTACAACCTTTTTTAATTTTCAGTGCCAGCAGACTGCCTCCGTTTCGATTAAAGTGCAGCCTTAATAGGGCCGCTGGGGGTTTTTTAAATCTATTACTCTCAAAGTGTTGCTGCAAAGGGTAGGCGTGTTCCTCTGGCGTTGTTCATCTCTCCTGACAACAAGTGCCATGCACACTCCGAGGTCCCAGACGTTCTACAGATGCATGTAGCCACCCTTCTGAAAGCTCATGAATCAAGCTTTCCTAGACGCAAGATAAATATCATCTCAGACCGCTCTTTGGACCTTTTGCTCTCCTTTTCCCAACACACCACTGAAGCAGCATTTTTAGTTTTGTTTAACCATGTTATCCTTCAGCATAATCTGGCTTTAAATAACTCCTGGTCATAGTTCCTTTTTGCCCAGTAATTATTTTTCTGATTTTACTTTGTTTATCCTCATATTCCCAAAATGTTTATTGCAACAAAATGTGGTGTATATTCAGCTAGCATATAAATTATGTTGCTCTCTGAATATTCAGTAAGTTAACGTACAAAAGATTATTTTTTTGCTATTGGGGAAAAGAAAGTTATTTTGAAAAAAAGAGATAAAACTTGGAGAATATTGAGAAACCCTTAGAAAACATTAGAGAGAATTTTGTATTTCAGGCAGCTTGCTGAATTTTTCACTTTCCAGGTTCCTGATTTAGCACTCATGTTCTGATTGATGGGGTAGGGAACCGTAGTGGATCAATCTCATGGAAGTTTTCTCTTTCCAGCAAAGATTTCCAACTCTTATCAGACTAGCCTACCTGCTTCTCCAACCAACTCTATAAAGGTCAAAGCTCCCTAAAGGGCTATATAAGGCTCCAGGTGTTTGTTTGGTAATCAGGACTTAAGTTATTGCAGCTGGTATCTTCCTGCTCCTGCTGGGCTTCTGCCTTCCTGATCAGATTTGGCTTTGGTTCCTGATCAGTCTTCTGGTGCTGGCTCTTGTTTACTACTGTCTTCTGAGGGGTTTGTCATGCCCTACATCAAGGTGTGCTTCGTGTTACCAATATTATTTGTGGAGTGGTGTGGTAAGTACTACTGAATTAAAGGGAACTGTCTACCAGCAGGTGCTCTGTGGTTGGAGCCTTATTGAGATGAAAACTGAGAGCTTTCCAGAGAGATGAAGGAGGTCTGTGTGCAGCAGTCTAGAGTCTTAGATGTTCTAGCTGAGGGGAAAAAAAAAAAAAAATTCTGCTTATTTTTTCATCAAGAAATGTAGTTTTTGTAAGGTTGAATTTGAATTCCTGCTGGAAGTCTAATTATTATAAATCCTTACATTGTTTGTGTTTTCTGTATGGAAAAAAATAAGCTATTTTCAAATGTCTGGCTTTTCGTTATTGAAAAGCACCATAAGTATTTCTTCCTTCCTTAGCCTTTCACTATGGTTCCAGTCTTATGAATAACTGTATGAGCTTTTAGTTGCTGGTAGGCACAACCTTCTGTAGGCTTTATGAGACTGCTTACAGGATTAACAGCTGAGTGACCAGTATAAACATCAGTAAAGGACTTTGTACTGCCTGCACTATGAGCTTCCAATTCAGAAAGTTAAAATAAGGTGCAGTGGTTAAGACCTGTTTTCTTTTTAATATTTTAGGTTCAGACTTAAGCTATTCTGTATTATCTTTTAAAAAACTCAAGAAAATGAGATGAAAAATAAAAAAAAAAAAATCTTCAGAAGATCGGTGGTTTGCAAGCTTTGAAGAGAAGAATGTTGGTTTTCTAATGGAGTCAATCTGATGTCTTCCATTGTTCTTTATTATCCCTTGGTTTTCTATTTTTAAACTTTCAATTAGCAAATTAACAGCTTTTACAGTTATTAAATTAAGTAAGGTGTTACGTGTTTATAATACCTTGGGGGTCATATTTTTAATATTCTATGACTTAAATTTTATGCAAAGGTTCTTTCTGTCTCATGCTTGGCAAGAATAATTATCAGAGTTGGGGGGGGGAGCAAAATGGTCAGAAACTTTTGTCAGGATTTTTAAGGTTCAAGTATTTATCTGTTAAGTGTTTGTGTTTTTAATATGTCTGCTTTAGCATTTTATATGAGAAGCGTTGGTATTCATTCTTTTCACTTAATGATGAAAAAACTTCAAGAGCTTAAGAATTTGAGTGTGATATGCAAGATCCCTAACAATCCTATATACTTCTGTAATTTATCCTGACTTGTTTGAGCATGTTATTTTTCTGTATTGAGGAAGACAATATTAGAGAATACTTTTTTAATAACTTCTTGTTATTGGTGTTTTTAAAGGACCTCTGCGGTAGTCTGTTTTTCTTATATATAAAATAATTTTATTAAGCTCTGGATTATTTCCTCACTAGAAGAAAAAAATGTTGCTTGGGGAAAATCAGGGGGGTTATAATCCAATCAAAATTATCAGCACATCTAGTGCTATGAAGCAAAATCCAAAGCTAGTCAAATAAAGCAAAATCTAATAATAAACTCACTGCATGCATAAACATTCATGCCAAAGGCAAAACATTTATGCTCAATTTCTTCATACCCTTACACACAGGGATTTTTCTCTGATTCTCCTTGTTCACATTGTTGATTTTTCTTTTCCACAAAATGTATGTGCCCTTATTTGCAGTATTAGTGATTCCTACTTCAGGAATTAGATGTGAAATTTTCACTGTAGCACATAGTACATTACATGTGAATGCATTTGATACTTGGCATTTATGAATTTTATGAGGTTTATGATTTTGTATAGGCTGACCATCTCTGAATCATTTAAAGAGCTTCTTTTAAAATGAAGTCCAGAAATAAACACACTATTGCAGTTATTCTCACCGTTATTTATGAAATCTATTGTCTTCAGATATCTTAAATTGTACTTTCAATAAGAAAGTAGGTATCAAAAATGTAGGGATTACAGCTTAACAGGTGCCAACTAATACCATGCTCGAGTGCTGCAAATAGCCTAAGGAGTATATTTGTGTCTAATTGTCTACACTCCAGAGCACAACTGCTGCCACTTGTAGCAGATGCATCATCTGAGTGACAATACTCTCCAGTGTGTCGACAGGCCTTTCTGGTGCAGCTGATTATATATGATTGTATTTGGCATAACTGCATACCCTTAATAGACACTTCTATCATTGTGCACTGAGCATTGGAGTAGTCAGCTGTTTATTATGTCAGCTGTAATGGACTATCAGCCCCAAATTTTCATTAAGATGGCTGTTTACTGGATTATGTGAGATGAATCATTGACCTTAATGAACTAGTGTCCACATGTCAAAAATACACTACAGTGGGTGGAAGCAGCAGCCTTGGTAAGGAGTCTTTATGTAGACAATGGAGTGTCTCCTAATCTTTATGGATAATTCTACTAGTGTTAGGCTGGCACATAATTCGGTGACCTTCTAGGAAACTGGGCTGCTGCTACCCGTGTGGGTTTGCATAGAAAGGTCTAATTTCTACAAATGTCTTTGCAGCAAGACTGTGTTTGACAGACACTCGTTTCCCGGGTCTTTTATATGGCAGCCCTTCAGAGAGAGGAAGGGAAGGAAGAAGAAAAATAAAAAAAGGAAAACTATATTTTCAGTATTAAGTCAAGCTTCACTATTTCTTTAGAAGTATATCTTTTGCCCAAGGTTACAAAGACCCTAAGAAGGTACATGAAACATTAACTCATTTAATGAGTAAAGAGCACCAGCATCCAAAGTTCATGAGAGGATGCGTCTGAAGCTTTGGAAGGGCAGGGGAAAAACAGCTTTGAGATTTGTAAGAATGAATATTCCTCTGAAATTTATATCTTTTTGTTGTATGGCTTGGACTGGGTTCTCAAATTTGGTGAGAAGTTGATCATCCATCACTTCCTGGAGGAATGATTAGAAAACAAATAATTACTTACCTAGCATTAGTGTGTAACCCCCCGCCCCTTCCTCCCTCTTTGTTTATTCTTCTTTCAAAGCAGAGTTTTGCTTTTATTAACTACTGTAGATAGTTCATACATCTGCTCAAACTGAGTTTTCTTGATTTCTTCTTGTTTTCATGCCAGAACTCCATCTTTAAAAGCAATCTAAAAGAGAGGATTTGTAATATTAACCCCTCAGTAACCCTATAAGGAAGAAGTTCCATTCATGGAAGCTGCTACCAAACGGAATCCCAGCAGTGGACTGGGAAGTTACATGAACAGCTCTCACACTGTACAACAAAGTTTTCAGCATCCAGGAAGGAGCTGTCACAGATTATCATTCTTGTTATATTATGTATGGGTTTATTTAGTTTTATTGACTTAAGTGGAAGAAAGAAGAATAAAATAGACCCAGGACACCTTTTTTTCTTTTTTTTTTTCCCCCTCTCTCTAAAATATTGCAGTGGAAGTTTTGGAAGGAAAAAGATCAAATTGCTTTGATCTGACAAGGTCAAAACAGTCTGAATTAAGAAATAATTAAATGATCCTATTTGATACCAAAGTACTTTGGGGGAAATAGGTTTTGGAACTCATGGTATATAAAGAGTATGGTAATTGTTTGCAGCTGCTTCTAATAGGTGTCCAGGATAGATCTCATGCCATGTGGAGTTTGGTTTCCTGATTCCTAGAGAGAGATTATAGCATTCCCTTAAGATAAGTGAAAAACATAGACCAGAGGTTTGACTTTTAATGTCAGGTACTAAAGAGGTAAGTAAGCAGTGAGTTTTTGGAAGTTACTTAGGACTGATAAAGATCTTCCAAATAGATTGTGATTAGTTACCGGATCGTGACCTGCACTGTGGGAACTCTCAGATGATCTAAGTTAACAAAGTTGAAGTCTCACTAAATCACAGGTCTTTATAACCACAGGTCTTTTATTAATCATAAAGGGCAGGGATTCCTCTGTAGAGCAGAGGTATTAATAAGGCATCAAGATTGTGCGAGTATCTGGAGAACACAATAGTATGTTAGACCACGGTGATTTATTAGAATTAGTTAGGGCACTCTCCCTTGTACGCAAATAAAATTGGTCAGAGCAAGATCTCATAAAAAAGGGACACCTTTTGCATTTATTGAGATTAGTGGTATAATCTTAGTATGTGCGGTACTTTGGAATTCAGTAGTCCAGGCTTGTGGTGGTGTTGAAAAACTTTGAAAATCCTGTAAAAAGCATTTTTTTTCTTAATTTTTACCAAAAGTGTCAATTTTTAGTGAGGCTAGGAGGAAGGCCATAGAGGCATCATCGACAAAAAACAATTCTGAGATCCTGAGTGGAAGACAAGTTTAGGTGTAGAAGATGAGTTTCTTATCCTGGAATGGCTCTGGGTGGTAATTTAAGGGGAATTTCACAATTTAGGTGGAACAATGCAAACCAAAATTTCCTCTGTAAGGAAAAATTTCATTGTTCAGTTATTTTTTTTTTTAATATTATAATAAGCATCAAAATACTGAATTAATTATGGGGGAAAAGAAGTGCTAAATACACATGCTTACATTAGAATGTACAGACACTGCACCAGCCTGTGGTGTGTATATATATGTGTGTATAAAATGCAAAGAATCTTAGTGGGGTATCTGATTCCAAGTAGTCAAAAAGGTGAATTGCCAGTTTCCTGTCTTAAACTTGTTCTTAATTTGCTTCTAACTTAGGTGAAATTTTGCAGGTTGTTCTTTATGTGCATTTAGGGACTGCCTTGTTCTTAGTCACTGAGTTTGCTTTGATCTCATTGTGTTTTATCTTAACAGTGGCAAGCGTGTGAAATACTGAGATTCTACATACTAATTATTATGTGACAGACAAATCTCAAAACTTGAGTTTTTATCTTAACAGAACTGAACAAAGGCAGTTATCAGCTCTGTGCAGAGTTGGTTGCTACATAAGGACTATATGCTGCTTAACTTCTCTCTCTCAGACTTTTCTTTGGTACTCAGTTTCTATTGCACAGTGCTACTTTCCTAACTCTGAAATTAAATTTAAAAAATAAAAAAATAAAATCCCAAAATGCTTAATAAGGATGTTAACAAGGTGAGCATAAATGCATGTATATCCTTTTATCTATGAAGAGATAACGTGACCTTTAAGTTGTTCACTTGAAAAAGATAAATATGACATTTGTCAGTTATGTAGGCAGAAGAACTAGCCGTCGTCTATGGAAGGCTGCCAGACCAGGTTTTGCCAAAGCTGATTCCTGTTTCAGTGAACTGTATCTCCTGAGGTGAAAAGCCACCCTGATTTCAAACCTCCATTGCCATCACAGTGCCTAGCAATTTTTTCCAGTACTTAATGCATGTTTCTATTCTGTTTACCTTATTTTAGTCTGAAGTTTAGTTTCACAATTTCAAAAATTTCAAAATTCTGTCTAAATCCTGACTGCTAGTAAAAAATTTATGTAATCAATTTTCATTTCCAATGAATGTGTTGTCTCATTTTGGTTAGTTGTTGTTCCACCTTCTCTTTTTCCCAAATAATATAAATTCATTGAGCCGCTTCTGTTTCCCCACCAATCTTGTATTTATTCTTGTAGTTCTTCTCTAAAGATTCCTCTATTGTTATTTCTAACTTTGAACGGTTGATGTTCTTTCAGTAACTGAAAAGGTGACATAAGATTTCAGGGTTTTAGTGAGGATGACTGAGCAGAAAATAGAAAATCTAGGATGGCTTTAGGTCTGACCCTGGGGGGATGCACATGTACCTAGATTTTTTTGATGCAGTGGCACACTAGTGTTTTGGCTATATTTGGGACTTGTGTGACATTTAAAACTAAGACTATTCACTGCTCAGGATTATAAATCCTAATCTCTCTATCCTGTTCATATTCACTACTCAATTTTCCCTTTTTGGCCTTACTTTGCATTTTCTGTATAAAACATATATAGTGTTTGCCTGGCTCTGAGTTACTAAATGATTTGGATGCAGTATAATTGACTCCTGAGGTCTGAGGGAAAGCTTCAGAGAGCAGACCTATGCCATCAGATGTTCAGAGACAAAGTTGTTCTTCTCTTATGTATGTCCTTTAGGCAAATGATTCCATCTAATTCTTTTGTGGGTCATCTTATTTTACACTGAAAATATCTTTCCTTCTAATGCAAAGCAAATAAAGCAAAGATTTCACACTATATTATCACAAATAAAAAAATTAATCTATACCCAATGAAAATACTCACTTTATTGTGTCTTTGAACGTATTTTTGTTTCCTCTCCATGCAACATTTCATGCTCATGCTTGGTTTCTCACACAACTTTCTCTTGAGATAGGAACCAGAATTTTTTCAGCTTTTTTTGTAGTGGTGTGATGGTTTGGGTTTCTGGGCGCTTATAATGAAAAAATGTATCCGAGTCCTTTTCTCAGCCAGTGGCTCTGACTTTGTTCTTTAATAGTTCTTAAATTATTTGTTTGTTGGTTTTTTTTTTCTTTCTGTTTTTTTTTTTTTTTTTTTTTTTTCCATCCCACCTGTTTCACAGACCTCTTAGCTGATCTATCTCAATGTATTCACACTGTAAACATTCCAAAGTACTTGCAAATATGTGGCATTCGTAACTCAATTCAGAGTGGCTCAGATCTGTCTCAGTGTGATAGATGAAACTTTTGTCTGAGGGAGATGCACTTGCCAGCATGATATTCTTTTGAGATAAGCAGGTCAGGCTACAGTCACGCTTGTGAATAACCAACCTAAGTTACTTTTTGCATTTCATCTATTTTTTTGTATGTAAGTCTCCCATCTTCGTACCCAGCCTTTATACTCATATTGCTATAGATGTAAAAAATTAATGTGCAATTTGAAAGTATGCTTCCAAAGACAAGAGATTATCTTTTAATTTATCTTTAAAACTTCATACCTGCCTCTAATATTGTATAAATAATAAAGTGGTGTAAGGCTTACTTAAAATTATTAGTTCACAGGATATTCCCTTTTTGCTCAAGATATGCCAAGCTGTAAAGGCAAATACAGAGGAAATTAAAAGCTTTCCTATGGCAGCAGGCAAGTTTCATTTTATGGAAGTTTTGTAGCTAAACTGCCAATCCCCTCTAATACGGAGGGGAAACCTGGAGAAATTTCTCTTAAAAACTATCAGAAGAATGCCAAAAGGTCCATTTTCACTAGACTGGAATACTCAGAAGGAAATAATCAGTCTCTATTACCCAATATTTGCCTCTCACTGCGTGGTAAAAACAAGAGAGAGAGCGCAGCTTGTTTAGTACCTGAAAGGAGCAGAAAACTTCTGGTTCTAGCAATCTTTGTGGAAAGCACATTGAGTAAACTCTTGAAAGAAACCAAAATAAATGAGAAGGATTTTTGGTGCTGGGAGATAACTTTTCTGGGAACGTTCAAGTCAGAGCTACAACATGCACTGATAGTGTGCGAAGTAGATTATTTGAATATTTTAGATATTATTCTTTTAGAGAAGGCACAGTAATGTAATTCAACCTTTGGCATTTGATGTGGGCATTTTTCTAGTTGGAAGTCTTTGAGATTCTCAGCCTTCTATACACAAAACAAAATTCCAGTGTTTACCAATATTATTATATTACACTTCTGCACTTTAGTTTTTTGAATAGCGTAGTCTATTGAAGTTCTTGTGCACAGATGATTATATTTCTGCCTTCAACAACAGCCCCACATGCAACCATCCCTGCAGCACTTTGTGAATCCTTTGGTCAAGTTTCTGTAACTGTGAGTTCAGAAATCACAAAGATGGGAAATCAGTCTGATTTAAAATTTTGCTTTCACCTGTACAAGAAAGGTTCAAGCAAGCTAAAGATAGACCTCAAATTGTAGTATTATTCAGGGAGAAAGTTCTAGTTTTCCTTAAAATAGCCTCCTACGTGTTGAGAATGGAGGAGTCTCTGAAGGTGTGCATCACATACTTGCAAAGATCAGGAGAGATACGAGGTTGGCAAAACTAGGACCTGTGTGAAGCAGAAATAAATGGTCGCAGCAAGCTTACCAGAATAGGAAATAGAGCAAACTCTAACCTCAAGTGTCTCACTAGGTTTATTTCTAACCCATGGTGAATTAGGTTCCCATCACCATCTGGAAATCAACAGAGAAACGGAGGACATGTTTAAAAAACAAGGACTGGTCATCAATAGAATAAAGACACTGGTATTAGTGAACCATGAAAAAGTCAAGGCTGGACAGTCAATGTGTCGGTGGACAAGGGAATGATGTTATTAAATGGGTGGCATAAAAAGCACAAGAGCTATTAATATTCTTCCTTTGAACCATCTTATGTTCAAAGATATGCTCAGCTATTTCTCATCTGTAAGAAGATTAGCTTGTGGGCTCTGCTAGCACAGAGTACAGGTGAAAAATAAAGACACTGGTAGTATGTTTATGCATTTACGGAAGCCTATTTGAGTGCTATAAACAAAGTTAGACTTATGCAGAAGAACAAGACTAATTGATGTGAAGGCTCGTGCATATGATTGCAGATCTTAGAACATAATAAATGAGTAAGCAGTTTGTTGGAAGTCAGAATAACTGAGTAGTGATCAGGGTGTGTTTTAGCTATTTGAAATAATGGAACGGATTGAAGCACCACAGAAAGAATGATTCTTCTGCCTGGAAATTCTCAATTTGAAGTAGATATACCATGGACTCATACACTCTCAACAAGGAACTTCTTTACTATTCTTGTGCTTGGCAATCTGTGTTTAAAGACAAATGCATTCATCATATGGCAAAAGAGCAGTGCAACCCTCCCCCCACCCCCTCAGACCTGTACCACCTCTTCACAGAAGTTATTAATTGGAGATAGCCTGTTGCATAGCAGTGACTTCTAAAACTTCCATCACTGGTGGATGTTTTATGCAAGATAGTTTAAAAAAAAAAAGCAAACCCAAACCAAATAATTTCTCTTACCCAGGCAACAGCATATTGCTTTCTGCAGACATTTCATTGCGCAATCCATCACATGTAGTAGCATCCACAAAAATCTTTCCCCTGCTGAGATCACAAGCGTTTGCTACACGCTGTTCAACCACCCAGGTTGCTGCCATTGGAGCAGCTTACAACCCAGGGAGTGCCTGCTGAGGAGCTGAAGGGAGTTTGTCACGCAACTCCAGCAAAATACCTTTTTTTTTTTTTTTTTTTTCTTTTTTTTTTTAAAGGTTCTGAAGCGGTGGCTGCATGTTCCAGATTGACATT
Organism: Pedionomus torquatus; assembly: GCA_013398155.1. Taxonomy (NCBI): domain Eukaryota; kingdom Metazoa; phylum Chordata; class Aves; order Charadriiformes; family Pedionomidae; genus Pedionomus; species Pedionomus torquatus. Next base: position 328,208 of record VZRU01006243.1, read on the forward strand.
ACAGATCTGTGGATATAGTAAGCTGCTAGTTCACTGTGATGGGTTTTCATTTACAGGACTGTTGATCTTCACACGCTGTCATCCTGCTCCTCGCTGTCCTCAGCTATTTCTCTTGCTTTTAGAGTGTGGCTTCAAAATGCGAAGTATTTTGAGCATGGTGGGAAGCGCTCAAGCCTTTTTTTTTTTGTCCCCAGAGTCTGGGCTTTCAAATGCAAATTCAGGACACCAAAAAAAAAAAAAAAAAAAACAAAAAAAAAAAAACANNNCCAACAGAAAAACCACCATAAGAAATTTGGATGGAGGAAAAGGAGCATGACCCCCTTATTTCTGCTGTCAAAGAAATGTAGGCACTCCCTGCTGACTGGTGCGGATGGACCATTGGGTCTTCACTGAACCTGAGACTATGGTATGTCACATTGCACAGGAATTGTCAGGAGCCCCTTTTTCAGGCACAGGCAAATCGATGCAAGCTGCTTGGCACAGCTCTTCTAAGGCAGTTTGTTGGCAGGGTATTTCCTGATAGAGCTTTGCTGTTTTTTAAGACTTACCTTGCGCCTTCCAAACCGTTCTGCATCCCTTGTCTTGGTCTATCTACAGTGTGAGTATTTTTATCTGTGTAGAATTCCAGTATTGTTTGTTGGTCCAGGGCTTCCTGTTTTTGCTCTCTTGAATACTGTTGTGAGGGAGTTCCTACCCATCCAGCTTCCAAAGTGGACACTAAGAGCTGAAAATCATGTTTTTCTTTGTTATTTTCTCGCCTGATGTTTTAATCTACAATATTTTGAGTAATTTCAGAGAGGATGGAAACTATCAACACATGGCTACCAAACATTATTACATTGTGGTTGTAGGTGCACTAAATAGTAGATGGTGGCATTCTGCTTCTAATTGTTAATTTTCAACCGCTTTTATCTTTCTCCTTTTTTGACTTTTTCCATGTAAAATCATGGAATTTGAGAATATTCACAACATTCTGGTTGCGAGCAGAAAGCATGCTGATGCACGCTAAAGGATTGCAGCTATAATATGTTCTGGATGCAAACAAACAAAAGGCTGATGGCGTGTATCATCAATGTTTTGTAGGCACTGCTGTTCAGAGTTGGGCAGAAGTAACCTGGAGGCTCAAAAGCCCCAAAGAGCACATTTGTACAGCACTGACACAGAAGTGGTTTAGTGGTTCAGTACCAGATAACTGTTTATCTTCTAAACTGTTGCCTTGTAAAAGTGGGAAAAGGAAGATAGAATTCATTGAAGGGGGTGGGAGGCTGCTCAATGCCTATAGTTAGGACTGAAAGATTTTCTTTTTTGGATTCTCATGCTCCCCTGTTCCTTCCTAAATGAACAGTACATTACCGTATGACTTATCTTTTACTTCTGTATTTGTTACTTGGAGGGTTAGCTAAGAATCCTGAGTGAGACTGGAAGCTCTTTTTAATATCAAAATAGAGAACTTCTATAAGGCACTTGATTCTGGAGCTCTGCAGTTGTTGACGCATGTCCTCTGAGGCTTGCTTATGTCCCATTGATAGTGCTGCGTGATGTTTCTTCAGTTTCTATGACTGAGATAGTTACATTTTTGTGCTAACTTTTTTCATTAACTTCTAATAAGGGCAGTGATACTTCACAGGACTTAATTTTCTGATTTCTGTCTTTGACAAATAATTTTTTACTATGATTATGAGAAATACATCAAAATACCTTGTCTCAAACATAATTTTACCTTTGCGTTTCATCTAAATGCCAAATAAATGTCTTGGCATGCCACCCATAACATTCATTTCCCATGATAAATCTAAACAATATATGTAAATGTGCAAATTAGTTTTGAATCTGTTAAGTCAAGATTAAAATTTGTTTTAAATTGGGTAAATTTTTGCATTTTGCACATTTCTGGGAGACTTTCTTGAAGTTAGGGAAGAGATTCTTTACTGCAGATAAACCAGAGAAACAAAACAATCGCTTTAGTGTTTCCATACAATTGCAAATATTACAAACTTTCAGATAAATTGTAGTTAGATGTCTCAGTTTAAATATATTTGTATTTGTAAAAACACACAATAATATACCAGATCTTAATTTCACTCTCAGCAAACCCTATATCTGGGATGCATATGTTTCAGCAGAATCATTTCAGATTTACTTGGCAAATCTGAGTTCAGTATGCAGTCGGTAATGCCTAGTCCTTTAAACATGTTCCACAAAGGAGAAACAAACCAGTCGAACTATCAAAATATGACCATAATGCAGAATTTGATAATACTCCACAATTATCAAAGACTTGAAATATATATTAAATCTATCCATGAGACAGAGTTCATTGATTCTGAGGGTAAAAGAAGCAACTATCGGGTGCCTGTAAATGGCAATTTCTCAGGTCACATGAATTCAATTGCAAATGTTTAAACGTTTTCCAATACCTTCTTGTTCCTTATTTCTTTGATGGGGTGATTTTTCACACATACGCTCAACACTGACAAAGCATCAGCTGTAATTCTGAATTCAGTTTTGGGTACTGTATTGAAAGAAAAAAATGTGTCCTTTTAGAATGAGTCAACAAGATCTAACAAAAATGAACAGAGATCTACAATATAGCACTTATGAAGAAATTATGGAAACTTTTAAGTGTGTGACCTGAGCAGGTTACGGAGAGGTTATGGAGTTAGTGGGTGGTGTTTCTAAAGAACTTAATGAGCAGAAGTTAGTTTAGATAACTTGTTTTGTTTGTCTTCAGCTCAATGATTCTGTATAAAGTGTTAGAAAATTAAAATGCCATTGCTCTCATAGTTACTGATAAAAAATGTGTGTTAAAGCAGACATTTTAAAGTCCTATAAATGGTGTTCTTGAAAGATTCCTCAGACATAAGTGATTCTTTGGAATTGCTCCTCTACCAGCTCTTGCATGTGAATTTTCCCTTATCCAGTTAGATCAGTTCAGCACACTCTGCCATTAAGCATCCAATTTGCAAGTATTTGTCTAGAGAGCTGTTACCAGTGCTGGTGAATTGTTTCCTGGAGGAAAATGGCACTGCACTGTCTAATCAGCGTTTGGAAGAATGTTCCAGGTTTTGGGCTGGAAAAGGGGAGAGTCCCAGGCGTGAAGCCATCCAAGCGGCTCCTGTGAAGGGCTTCTGTTCCTGCTGCTGTCATAGGGAGTGTGATGCAGAGTGTTGTGACAGGCGGGATGCAAGACGTGGCACTTCACACACTCAGTGGGGAGCTGTCAGGAGGTTGGGCACTGAGATGCTGAGAATGGAGGGAAAGAGAGGTAACACTTATGCACACATGGCCTCATTCTTCTCAGTCCCAGCTGAAGATCTCTGGTGGCAGTTAAAGTGAAATGGAAGAGAGAAAACACTTCGATTGCCTGAAATCCCTGGGCTCTGGGTTACAGACCCTTGATCTTGGCCCCACTCATATATGTGAGCCCAATAACTCCAAAAGTTACTAAGCAGCAGATAAGTGTGGAAGTATATGCATACAAAAGATATATGGGGGTCACCTTCAGTCTGTACCTTGTGAAATTATTAGCAATCAGTGACTCTAAGAAAAAAATCATCCCTGCAACCTTTCCTTTTTTGGGTGTGCATACACCCATCCTGGCCTGTATCAGGAACAGCATGGCCAGCAGGAGGAGGGAAGTGATGGCGCCTCTGTAGTGGGCACTGGTGAGACCTCACCTTGAGCACCGTGCTCATTTCTGGGCCCCTCACTACAAGGACAGCAAAGCGCTGGAACGTGTCCAGAGGAGAGCCACCAAACTGGTGAGGTGTCTAGAGAACAAGTCCTTTAAGGAGAGGCTGAGGGAACTGGACATGTTTAGTTTGGAGAAGAAGAGGCTGAGGGGAGACCTTCTTGCCCTCTACAGCTACCTGAAAGGAGGTTGTAGAGAGGTGGGTGTTGGCTCTCCTCCCACGGGAATAATGACAGGACCAGAGGAAATGGTCTGAAGTTGAGGCAGGGAAGGTTTCGACTGGATATTAGGAAGAATTACTTCACTGAGAGGGTGGTCCGGCACTGGAGAAACCTGCCCAGGGAGGTGGTGGAGTCACCATCCCTGGAGGCATTTAAAAAACATGTAGATGTTGCACTCTGGGGTGTGCTCTAGTGGCTGAGATTGTTGGGTTGGGTAAGTCCAGTCCTTTTTCTGTAGATCTTCTTGATTGTAAAATCTGCAGAAAAAAAATCTTGAGGCCTAATCCTAGTGCAGTTGTGCAGCAATTTATTCCTGACAAATAATAGTAAAGAGGCGTTGTTAACAGAATTCTGTCCAGAGCCGAGAGAAACTAAAACCGAAGGGTGGAAACTATAAAAAATAACACCAGAAAACTGTAAAGCATCCAGAGAATGTTGGCTGTCCTCAGGGAAGAGGGCTTTTGTGTGAGAGCCTTGCTTTACTAGGCTTTTCCAAATTAGATGGCTTAGCTCTGTGCAGTGAACCAAGCACAGTAATATATGACAGTTCATCTTTTCAGGTACATTATCCCTTTAGATGCCTACCATAATACTTCTGGTCCCTCTGGATTAATGAAAAAAAAAATCAGAATAAGAGGCCTCTATCTTTTTGTTTGCACTGTTCTTTTGCAAACTAAAGTTATTAAAAGTTTAGAAAAAAATTCTGTGGTTAGTTCAGCAGTTCAAACTGATTCCCTGATTTATCAGTTGCTTTAAAATTAAAGGTGACACAGAAATACCTTTGACTGTTCTTAGATACTTGTTTTCCTGCTTTTCCTCCAGGGTCCAAAAGACTATGCTTGAAACAGGTAAATCTTCATTAGGCTCCTGTATTGAATAAGTTTCTATATCTTGAACTTTCCTGCTGCTAAATCTTGAAATTGTTTTTCATTAAGGATATCATAGTAATCACATATTCATTAGATCTCTTTTTCTACATGGTTTAAAATGAACATTCAAGTCCTTTGTACCTAATTTGAACTAATTTTGTCATTGAGTCCCTTGTAGCTATATTTTGGGCATTTGTCAGATAATCATAAAAAGATGGTGATACCAGGGAGGCAAAAAAAAAAAACCACCAAAAAACCCCCTCAAAGAAAACAACAAACCCTGATGGTTTTAAAAACGACTGAAACAGTCATTTACTGGCTGTTTACAAGAGCTGGGGTGCTTTCATGTTGTTGTTTCTCTCTGTTACTATTGCAGATGAAAGAAAAAAAATCTGCAGTTCTTATTTTTAAATGTGCATTACTTCTTAGTTTTACAGGTACTACCTTGTAAGTATAGCAGAAATGAGGTTAGTACCTCTGAGTATCTTTTTTTTTTTCATTGGTTGCCTCCAGGCTATCTACTTCTTTGAAAATGTAAATTCTTGCTGACACAGGCCTTCTCTGCAGAGAGAACCAATATGAAAATTAATATTTTATACAAAAAGCATTGCAGAAAAGCCTTTGGCAAGATAAGGTTTTGATCTTAACCCTAAAGGTTAATTTTAATAATTTGGGATGAAATCCAATCAAAATTAATGTTTGCATCCTTTGGCTTTAATTTCATCATAATTTGTGAAAATATAATGTATATAAATGGAATTTATAAACCCTTTACTTAATGAATAAGGGTGAAAATGTCACCTAAGAAGGAAGACCATATGTCCTCTAGTGTCCAAAAACGTCCTTCAGTTCACCAAAACTCCAGAGATTACACTGAAGCAGCAGAATCTGAGTTTTATCTGGAGATTCTTAAATATTTCTCTTGCATTCCTTTCTTTGAAAATTCACACGGAATGAAAACATACTTTTTTATTATCTTCGGTTTCTGCTTTTCATCATTGCACCTGTAATTGATGAATGCAGTCAGTTTAAAAACTCCTGAAAGAAAGTCAAGAGGGACTTAAAAAGAACTTGAACTTTTGTACAAAGCTTAATATTGCTGTCTTTAACATTGCCAGGGGAAATGTCATGCTTGTATCTGTGTTTACACAAATAGGCAGCTAAAGGTATCCTTAACAATAGAATTCCTCTTATTTACTGCATATTTTGTATTCTGTTATAGTTGGTAATGTTTGTTTCATATCTTTCTATTTTTTTTTTTTTTCCTTTCACCATGCAGAAGGAACATAGTCAGGAATTTTTTGTATAAAACTCAATCTGTCTTCTCTTCTCATCACAAGACTCAGGATCACTGGAAATAAATTTTATGGGTTTTCAGCACATGGCAATTATTTTCTATGTAATATACATGCATATGCATGCCATTAAAAGGGCTTATATAAACTATGGTAATTTGGGGGAAAAGCAAAGTCCTCATCAAAACTTGTTGATACTTTGAGCTAATCCAATTCTAACCCAACTTAATGATATGGGCATTTTTATAGATTCCTTTTTTTAAGAGGCTATTTCCAGATTTGTTTATTTGGGTACCAAAGCTTGGCCATATATAAGTGTTCAGCATGGTAATATTTGACCTGTAGACCACATACAATTGAAAACACATTTCGTGTGCTGTGGTTTCAGATGCTTGGGGGGGACAAAGCATAGAATCGTAGAGTGGTTTGGGTTGGAACGGACCTTAAGGATCACTTAGTTCCAACCCTCTGCCATGGTTTCTCTAGATCAGGTTGCTCGAAGCACCGTCCAGCCTGGTCTTGAACACTTCCAGGGATGGGGCACAACTTCCCTGGGTGACTAATGAGCAGATAAGTGAGAACAGGAGTTCTCTCCCACTATTCTACTCTCTACATAATTTTCTATATGACAAAGATAATCTTAGTGTCTGACCTCCAGTAACACTATGAAGCTGGTATTAAGCACCTTAGCAGAAGTAAAGGAAAAATGTTATAGCCTCAACTATTTGATACTGGCCTGATATCAACAGAATATTCTGTTGCAACTCTTATTAATGGTCAGACCTGTAATGAGAGGTATTTTTATTCTTGCACAAGGATTCAGTAGGTAATACCTGTAATATGCTGACCGAGGCTTCCTTGCCCTTACCTTCAACCTGAGGTGGCGTCTTCTATAGGGATTGTCCATACCAAGTCATTAATCTACCTGTGTAGAGCCAGAGACACTCTGTCACTGCATGGCCTCTTGGTCTTTCTCCACTTTAGATCCTCAGCCGTTTAGCTGTCAAACAGCGGGTGGGTAGTGTTGGCTGATAAACTGGTGCTCAGGTTGATTGTGAACGTGAACAAGAAACAAATAAGCAGAAGTCCTTGGCCTGTGAAACAAGTCAGTGTCATCTCCAAGAGGACTAGGTATGCTGCCTTGTCCTCTGTCTGTTTCCAGTTGGCTTCACAAGAGTAACTAGATCTGGACTAAGGCTTGCAGTTTTGGACAGCCATAAATTCTTTGTGTGCCTTGTTTTTTGAGATGTTTCTATATAAACACATGTTTCTAGTACCTAACAATTTTTTGTCTTTGCTGTGTGAGTAAGGGATATTCTCATATGGCCTTGGCACTGTTTTGAGCAGGGGTACTTCTACAGTAGATTGTTGCCAAACAACAAATTTTATTTGAGCTATAAGTGATGTCACATGCTTTCCTTTAGTGATTTTATGCATATTTTATTATTTTTTTAAATGTCTGTCATAGCTTATAGAAATGAAGGAAATATATAATATCCAGTAGGCTCAGGTCCACTGAAGTTAACTACTACTGCCTAGGTAGTAAGTTTTGCTTAAAATTGACTTTAAAAAAAATATGAAATTATCAAATGAAACTTTATTCTGAAGGCTATAGTCTAAGTGAGTGAATAAGGTACTTACAAATATAAAGCAAAAAGAAATTATTATTGGCACTTTTGCCAAAAGGAGGAAGAAGAAAGCCAGACCTCCTTTCTTTGTACCAGTAGAAAGACAGGAGTAGAAAGCATCACTAGTCATGTCATGCTGTATTGTAGAATTATAGCGGAGAGGAAATATCATTGACTAGTAGGGAAAATATAGAATTCATGAGCAAAAGAATATTGTTTATAATCTTTTTTTCCTAGTGAAATTTTCAAAGCAGAAATCATGAATGTTGCATTATGACTGTAGAGATTTCTACAAGGAAATATTTGAGATGCAGTAACACTTTCTAGCCTTTTCTGATTCCTATGTAAGCATCAGTTCACTGTCTGATAGAGGACTAGCCCTTTTCTGTCACTGCAGCGTCTCATGGGATTGCAGCGGAAAGTCTAAACTGGTTTAAGGTGGCCCTGCTGTTGCTATGGTATGTTTTCTTTATAGCTGCAGATATTCAAGTTATATGCTTCTGGAAAATAACTTCTTGTGTGGAGTCAGTATGGCTTGTTGGGTGTTGCTGCTATATTACTTCATATATACTAATATTAACTCCTGCCTGAGCCAGCAGGTATTATTGTGATTACAGGTATAAGTGAGTTCCCTGGAAATTTTTTTCAGGCTTCTTCTAGCCCATACGCCTCCTTTCATTTTGCTGGTTAGTGCCAACTCCTTTGTCATGGCTCTTTTTGTTCAACAAGTGAAGAAAGGGAGCAACCCATACCTCTTCCCACTGCTCACAGGGCTGTCTCTTCCTGAGGAGTCTTGGTTCACCTTTACAAAAGTGAACATGAATTCAACAGAAGACTGGTGATCGGATTTTGATTTTTGCAAATTATTAATTATTTTCCAAAGCTAGATCATTGTTCTTAACATGGACGCTGATAGATGTTTTTTGTACCATTGTATGTAATGTTCTGGATCAGCAGAGCGCAGCTAAAATGCTGCCCACTTTACAGAACTCAACTCCATCCTTTTTATTGATAATGGTCATTTGAATTAGAAAGTATGTAGTTCTTCGAGTATTTTTTTCATTAATTAACTGTCTCTAGCATCATGCTGAGCAGAGGGTTGTTTGGTTTTCATTGGTTTTGGGGGTGTATTTGTTTTTTTTCATTGCTTTGTTTTTTTTGTTAGGGTGTTTTGTTTGGTTGTGTTTCGTTTTGGGTTTGTTTTTTTTTGTTTGGCTGGTTTGGTTGGGTTTTTTTTGTTTTGTTTTGGTTTCTTGTGGGTTTCTGGGTTTTTTTGTTTGTTTGTTTGTTTTAAAAAAGACAAGGAAATTATATTTGTCTGTTCCACTCTGTCAGAAAATACAGGCTTTCTTAGGTTTCAAGCTTGTCTTGAATGCTACCCTGTGTACTTGTAACACTTAACAATACTTTTTAAAGTTTGATCATACCTATGCAATTTTAAAATACACATGCATATATACATAGCTAGTATACCCCAGAACTTTTGTATGTAATAACAGCTATTGGATTTCCACTTCCCTTCAATGTCTAAACTCTTGAAGGCAAATGTTAGCCTAGCAAGAAGAGACAAAAAGCCTTTTAAAGAAATTCATGCATCTGTCCTTATGAATAAGATCATCAAGTGACCTAAATTCTTCAGCATGTACGGCCTGAACTCCAAAATCATGCTGAACCCGAGAAGTCCATAAGACAGATATTCCTGTAATAAGCGAAAAAAGGAGGGTGTTCTCTAAGTACTGGTGTTTATGGGGGGGGGAATGTGGCATGCTGATCTGGCTGTTTTGTACACTCTCATTTCACAGGAAATAGCTACAAAAAAATAAAAACCACATCAGGGTGTTAGGGTGATAATAGATGGCAGCAAGATGAGACTCCAGTGGGAGATAAACAACCACAACAAAATTGCGCACAAATGAGAAATAACAAAGTCTGTTGCTGTTGATGCAGAGTAGATACTGAAAGGATCTTAATTTGATGCTGCCTGTGAAATACAGAGAGTGCCAACCTGCTCAGGTTTATTCCCTGTTCAGTAGTGTTGATTTGGAAGGGTGTAATGCTGTGCCAAATACAGTGAAGTACACTATTGTGTTTCAAATGTGTAAGTCAATATTCAGTGCTGTTCAGATGATGTGTATCTAAGTAGCTGTAAAAAAGCTTAGGGACAAGAGCTGTCCTTTTAAATTTTCCTTGTCTAATTATAGTGAAGTAGTGCTCCGATCAATATTGGAACTGATAGACAAAAGCAAATCAAATAAAAATCAGAATAATTTGAGAATATGCGATTAAGAAGGCAGAAGGATGAAAGAATAGTTGATCATTCTTGGTAACATTGTATACATGCAAGTCTTATGTGACATGACCTTGAAGTATTACAGCAATCTCTTACCTTTAGCTCAAATCGTGGAAACTGTTTATGGTGCATTTAGTTGCCATACAAGTAATCTGCAGAGGTTTGATTTGCTCTTACTCAGAAAAAAAACCCAACAAACCTACATAAGTAGAAGTTTGATTTAATTTCATGATAATAAAGGTGTAAGCACCTGCTGAATGTTTTTTTTTTTTCTTTGTATTGTTTTTCATATTGTATTGCTTTGTTTTTCTTTATATATAAGAATGATCATAGTGAGCAAATTACTATGAAGGATATGTTGACCTTCTGCCTATAGACAAAAGCAGACTGGGTCTGGCAGCTGAGGTGTTTGAAGCAGTATATTTACTAAGCTGTTCTGGCTGCTTGTATTTCGTCTTATTTTATCTCCCTTGCCGCTCAATGATGTGAATGGACAAACAGTCTGACACACTAAAAAGGGAACTAGAAAGAAACTGTCAAGGCTAGTCAATAAGAATATTGGACTAATGTGTTTTTATCTGAGAAACTAAGACAAGGAAGAGTTGCATCACTATTTCTAGTGTTGGTATTAATAGAATACGTGACAAATTCATCTGTTTTAGATAAGATTAATATGATCAGCAGTTGATTTTTAAAAATACTCTAATTCATTACTCATGTTATAAAAAAAAATAATTCAATCCAATATAGCAGAAAACAGCAAAAAAGCAAGTGCACATAAGCAATCTATCACCCCAGGGTATCACTTCTTGCTGCTGATGAGATTGTTCTGAATAAGCATGACTGATATAAGCTAAAAAGCTACAAGGTAGGTAACTCTTAACAGAAAACCATTGTCATGATTAAATTTAGCATTCTTCTGGGAGAGAAACATTTCTAGGGTGCTAGTCATGCTAGTATAATTCATAGGTGAAACACTTCTTTATTTGGGCACATGTACTAAAAAAGGGAAACGGAGATTTTGTGTAATTGAGCTATAGAGCAGCTCTGTCTTTCAATTTGAAACGTGTATTCATTCTAGCACAGGTCAGCAATTGGCTGTCAAACCATTCAGCTCCTCTCTGCAGGAATGGTCTGTGTCTTTCTAATTCTGGGAAGATTCAATTTGGACATTGGCAGAAGTTTCCAGAATTATTTGAAATTCATCCAGTTAAATGAATTCTACATTCCTGACTGTGAATGCAGCCAGCCAGCCAAGAGCAGTGCCAACATTAATTTATCCTTGTATATAAGCATAATGTCATGGAAGGCCAATTTACCCACTCCATCTCCCAGTCAGCACACAGTTGTTACAATATTTCTAGCAGGTTCCTTTCCTAGTGTAGTTTAAAAGATTATACGGTACTTCATCACCAAGTATGTGATAGTAAGGGGAAGAGATGGCTGGTGCATATCTAAGGCTTTTCTTAATTTGCTCTATTTTACATCAGTGGATACAAAGCAGGAAACTGCTGCCTTCTTAGCAGAGTTCTGTGCAATAAATACTGAAGAAACTGAGTGTCAATCCTGGATTTTAAGAAGAAACTTAGATAAAACTACCCTCCAAGTGGTCCAGAAGAAACTGACTGTAAACAAAAAATCCCTGTTTGCTATCACTGCTTCAGTGCTCTTGAGCTCTTATTGATATCTTCTCACAGAGAACAGAAAAAGATTTAAGCACTCTAAAGCCAAGTCAAAATTACTGAACCAAGTTCAGCATGTAGAAGCATTACACAGATTGTTTTTTTTTTTTTTCCCCTCCAAGTTTTCATTCCCTTCTTAGTCAGGACCCCACTAGGTTGTCTTGACCTCTCAACCTCACCTTCTATATTATCTGCATATACCCATGCTTTTATTTTAAATTGTTTTGTAGTTGAATATGTAGTCTTAGAAATACAATCACCAACACTCTGTCTGGCCAAGGCTTGCAGTACAAGTAATCTTCAAAGCCCCAAGCACCAGTGATTTCAGGCAGGGAAAACATTATTTATTTATTTTTTTTTTAATTTATTGCTATATGTCCAAGATAACTTTGGTATTGTGAGGTAAGGATTTAATTATATTGCAAGTGCAAATTCCACTGAGTGAAATGCTCCAACTGAGATTAGGAACACCCTAGTTAAATTTACAGGCATCAACAGAGAACACATCAGACACAGCAGATCTGCATCTAATTTTTCAGTGTAAAGGGTGCCAGTAAAATGACTTAACTGATCATTAAATATTGTTTTATGTTGTGTTAGTAAAGCTACACAAGGTGCCAAAAGTAAAATGTTACAAAATTATATTAGCTCAACATAAGCCCTGGTGTTTTTCCATTACCAAAGGGCGGGGAATGGTACCATGATAGTGTAGTGGCCATAAGCACAGGCTGATATTGAATTTACTGGGTGTCAGTATTGTCCCCAGGGGGCTTTGTGTTGCCCCCATGTGCTGCCCAGCCTTGTCTGCCTTTTCTCCTTCCCTACCCATGTCCTCTTCCAGTCCCCTGCCCTTCTCCTGTACCCCCTGTTGGGGTGGTGTTACTTGCATGGCTTCAGGAGAGAAGACAGCCTGAGCATCCCTTTCTCTCTTCACCCCTATACATTGCCTTCCTCCCCTTAATTTGCCAAGTGCAGAATAAGCCGCCTCCGATATTAAGTCAGCAGAGGTTAGTTTCTGCTTCTAATTAAAGCACTTTGAACTGGTGTGTCTATGAATCGGGATCTTGAGGGCTCCCACTACTGTCAATGGCAATCTACAGTCGATGGAGGTTGGAACGCTTGTGGCTAAGGCTTTCCTAAAGCACATGCCTCGTTGCCGCTGGGTGAAAATTGACTAACATTGAATTCTGGACTCCACCAATTGCAGTGTCTGTATTGCCATTGTTTGTGTATTAACTGCAGCTTCTTTGACTACTACCAGAGTTTAGATATGCTCAATGTGGGTATTCTAATATCAAACCCAAATCTTTCTCTGCTATTTGATGCCAGAACAGTATTTAAGGAATAAGATTGTGGAAGGAGAAGGTGGAGAGCTACACTTTTGATACCAAAAGACTGTGAAGTACACTGGGTATACCAGCGCTTTCTTGAGTTGCTGCCTCTTGCCATGCACTAAGTTTCCCAAAGAAAGATCCCATCCAAGAAGCTGCATTAGACTGGCCAAGAATCAGCCGTCCTCTATCATGTGTGACATCCTAATGACCCTTTCAAATAGGCTTAACAGCAGTAAATGATATAATGCTATCACAACTTGTCCACAATGACACTGTGAGACATGGAGCATGCTGGATTCAAAGGAGATGCCTTGCAAATATTTGTCTAGTGAAGTGTGTTGTTGGGGGTCCATATGGGGATTTTGTTTATTTTAAATCGGTGCTATCTAGGTGATTGTTTAGGTTGGGAAGGATCTCTGGAGGTCCAACCTTCCTCTAATCAGAACAAACTTCAAAGATCATGTTGATCTGTAAACTGTGTCAGCAGCAAAATCAAGTTTTTTGGGGTTATATTTACTGTGTTTAGCCCAAGCTAACTCAAATCACACTGCTTGCAGGCAGCTAAAAGCAAAGTCGGGAACAGTACTAATGGGGAGTCTGTGACTTGCTGAGTTTCTTTGAGAAATCCCACAAGGAAGAAAATCTCTGCTATTAAACAAATTCCTGCTCTGCTTTGAGCCTGCAGCCTGGGGCTATGAGATTCAGTTTATGAAGCAAATATAATCTGAACTATTTCTTGAAAATTAGGGAAAGAAAGAGGATCTGTTTCTTTAGGACTAAACACTGAGCAATTTTTTCCAACAATTGACAGCTTTTTCTTTGAAGGAATGGCAAACAGGTCAAAACGTTTGGGATATTTACTTCTGCATTGAACTGATATTGATATAAATGCAGTTATTTTGCAATATAGGTCACTGCTATCAGCAGTCCCAGTTACTAAGTTAGGCTTTGTCTTTGTCAAGACCTGCTTGTATTACACACTACTTAAAAAAAAAAAAAAAAAGGCAAAAAAAGATAATTTAACAAGATCTGTTTTGTATAAATTGTCAATTTCCAGAGGAAAAATATTAGTGCTTGTCATGACTTAACTGCAGCTAGCAACTAGAGCCTTGCAGCTGCTTGCTCACCCACTCGCTCTTTTTTGCTCCCAGAAGGTTGGGGGAGGAGGAGAGACAAAAAATGGAGAGAAAAGGGAAGATAAAAAAACCCTTCATACATTGGGATAAAGATAGTCTAATAGAAACAAAACATAAAAGGAAAAATAACAATGACATGGGTGACTCTCACCCTGTTGTGCATTGGTACCACCCTGAGCACTGACTGCAAATTCCTCGCTCCTGTCCCCACAGATAACCTCCATTTATGCCCTGAGCATGACGTCTGCCATATGGATATTTCATAGGCCATTCCATCATTCTGTCTATGCTTTTATGGGAAGTTTAAAAAGTCCTTGAATAGTATAAACATCTCTTAGCAACAACTCAAAACAACAGTTATTGTTGACATTCCTTTCACAGCAATCACTAGAAAGAAAATTAACTTACATATTATCTCTTAATGAAGTATCACTCCATTAAGTCTTTTATTTCATACTGCATGTAGTGCTTTTAAATGCTCTTTGATCTCCTATATGCTGTTTTACCAGGCTGCAGTATTGCTCACACCTGTGTGCCTTTTCTAACTGCTAATGTGTAGACCTCTTTAAATTGTTTAAAAATATGCTCAGTTTGTTGTTTCATTATTCTCTCAGTAGGAATAGAATCATTTTATAGCAGGTCTTTAGCCTAAAACAGGTAACAGCTAGTATTATAGTCTTGTCCATAAATGTTTACAGTTACCTTTATTGTATTTTGAGAACCCTTCTTTCTTTCTAGATGGAATGCCAACACATTACATACTGCCACGTTATTAAGACATGCAACCTGTTATTGTTATCCACAACTTTTGTATCTGGAATCTGTGCTTTTGAACAGCTCTGTTAATATTTTTTTTCCCACAGAAAGTATCAGCTTGAACTTGTACAAAATGCATAAATTCCATCCTGGGCCCAAGAAATGACTGCTGATTAAAAAAAAAAAAAAAAGGTATTCTATAAAGGGGCATGTGTTCAGAAAAGATTTCTTTTATTATTATTTTCCAGCAATCCAAAGTTTATTTGTTTGTTTTTTCCTGGACTGCCATTTTCTCTTTCTGCTCCCACCGACTCCCTCCTTACCCTTAGAAATGGTGCCCCAGACATCACTGTCCACAGTAAACAAAAACAGAACAAGAAAAAACAAACAAAAAAAAGTAAGAGTGGGAAAAAAAAAAGTTTTCATTAATTCTTACTTGAAATGGATTTTGATGCAGACAGGTGTGGCCCAGTTACTGACTGTGCACAAGTGTCAGTCTTCTCTAATACTTTGTTTCTTGGTAGACTTGTGATGAGTTTATTTAACTGTCAGCTGTACATATTTTTAGGATCTTTGTAAAGTTACTTCATTTCTGATGGAAAGATCATTTTTTGTTTATGAACAAAGAAGAAATAGTTTGCTAAGCAGAGTGTGCATTTCTCCTCTGCTGCTCATGAAGCTGTTGCTAAGAAACAATGGTGATTTTACTTTCATGAATATATTTTTCACAAAGTCTGAGCAAGAAGCCTAATCGTTTTAGATCTAACTAAAGTTTCTGAAACTGAATCTATAATGTTGTTCCTTCATGGTGGTATTCTGCTCACTTCAGAACCGTAACGGATTAAAAAATAAAGATGACTTCAATGAAATGGTTTTCTTAGTTTAGGGGATGATGGGAAAAAATGAATGCCTAAAAATGTGATGGTAAAAAAACCCCAGGAGGTATGATTAAAGCACGCACATGCCTTTTATTAAATGGTATAGTATGTTTTTTTTCTATCAGACTCAATTAGAAACTAACTGATAAGTCCTTTCACTTGTTCTTGTTGTATAGAAGACCTCTGACACAGCTTATTCCTCCTTGCTTTTATTGCTTTTGAAAGTCTAATTTCCCTTGATAACAATCCCTTCGGTCAAGCGATAGAAAAAGTAATTAAAGATGTTCATAACTAACTCATCTCTCTGCCAACAAACTAAATAGCTAAACAACAGTTTAGGAATGACAATGTCCTCTAGACTTTATGAATAATGGAAAATTGGTCTCATATTATTTGTCCCAGTAGACGTGGTGATGGTGGTATTGATTTCCATACAGCCGAACTGCAATGATTCAGAATTACAGCTATTGCTCTATTGAATATTGATGAAAGCATAAATATGATGTTATCTTGTAATGCAGATGACTATATTCCTCAAACTGCGCTGGTTTGCTGCACTGAAAGTGAAGATTTAAAATAGTCATAAAGTATATTAACCTGAAAAAGAAAACCAACTTATTTTTATTTTTTTTTAAAGTAATTGGATACTGATTTCTATATTGTGATAAGAGGAGCAGGAGTGTGTGACCCTTTAAAGGACACCAAGTAATTGGTTTTTATGCTTCTCTTTGTTGCTCTAGATGGATATACCAGGCTAAGAAAACTGACTTCTTGATCTCAAAGCTTAATCATTTACTCAACCTCTCTTTTGAGTATCTTTATTACTGTGTTTCAGAGATGAGGCTTAGTTTAAATGACTATGAGAAAATTGTGGCTGTTTTGTAATATTGATAGGGAATGCAGAACAGACTGCAAATAAAAATCTTAGTTCTCCTCGAGACTGGAAGAGAAACAGGTAAGTTAAAGAGAGTTCTTCTTTACATTGCAAAATGGTTAACGTTAGTAGAAATATTTTCAATTTGCAACCATCATAGCAAAGAGAAATGTAGGGTGTCTCACTGAAATAAATGTCTTATATATGTGTAATGCAAAGAAACGGTAAATGCACTGCTTAAAATCTTGACACATACCACTGTGACTGCACTCACCACGTTACCTGAAATTGGAGCTTGCATCAATTACTTTTCTCAAACTCTCAAAATACTTGCTCCAAAAATAGGGCTGCCAACTGCAACTGAATTGTTTTCTTGCCATGCTATGAGAATTTATATCTGTACAACACTAAATAATATACCTTCAATTTGCTGGTTTCTAAAAAAAGTTACAAATACATTAGTAAGCACCTGCTATTCTGTCTCAAAATGGATTTTTTTTTTTGTCCTTACAATATGTTAGTTTGATTTTTGGTTTGCCTTCTGCGAGTTTGTTGTCTTTGGACTAGTTCTTGCCTGAACTCACTGATGCTACTTATGTAGTTCTATATGTGCTGGAAATGCATATGGCCATTGGGGCGGAATAGATGTAGTATGCATTGGTTAAGTCAAGTAAAGGATTCTCTAAACCCAAAATCGAAGGAAGATATGACATAACATAGCCCCCCCCACCTAAAGAAAAAAAAAACAAACAACAACAAAACAAACATGGAAAAAAGAAAAAAAAAAAAGTTATTTTTTAGTTGGTTAGTAATTTACTACAAACTAGTTTTTATTCTGCCTGAAGATAGAGACTTGAGGGTAGCTGATTAGTTACCGGGAGATAATAATTTGTTAATTTTGCTTTATGAGTTTCCAAAGTCATATATTTTTGGAGAGTCTTCCATGCAATCAATTTTGAAATATGTGTTGCAAGCCCCTATAATAATAAATTTTTAAAAAGGCAATTAAAAGAGAGAACCTCTGCCAAAGCACCATACTTTGTAGGAGATTAGAGGAGGAGCAAAGCTTGGTGCCTTCTGTGTGAAAGCAAGTTGTTCATAATGAAACAGGAAGAAGTAGCCAGGGAATTTTGGAAGAAAGAGATGTAAGAAAAAGTGTCATTGTAAATGCATTTTCCTTTACTTTCACCTTTTTTCTTTCCCTCACCTCTTGAATTTCAGACTTCACTCAGCACAGACTATTTTTCTCAGCTAGAAACAAATGCCCCTTCACTCAATTTTACTTTTAAACATTTTCATCATAATCTGTAGATACATTAGTTTTTGCAGATACTGTACCTATATGAATCAATGCCACTGAAGGATTGGCATTTAGAGGATTTCTCAACTCAAAGCTCTGGAGTGCAGCAAGGGCTAGATAGAAGTTCTTTACATTTTCTGGATGCTCTGTTGCTAATGCTAAAGAAGGTGCATGTACAGGAATAGGAACAACGAAAACAGGAAAGGTACGGGCTGGTAATTGAAGATCTACCTTGAATGGAGAAATCCATTACAACAGGTTGTCTTTAAATGGAGATTAAAAATATTCAAAATCAAAGCAAAACTAAAAATCCCCAAAAAGAAATCAACAACAAAACCCTCAGCAGAATTTGTGTGGGACTGTAATCATCCTAATTGTTCTAATTTTACTTTTGCCTCCCAGGATAGTCAGCTGTAGGGTTGTCAGTCCCCAGTTGCTCTGAACTTCCTCACTCCTGCTGGTGGTTTCTACCACTGCATGGGAACCACCTACACGTGGGAGCCATTCACCCTTTCCTACTGCATTTTGATGACACTCTTGAGTGGCTTTAGTAAACGTAACCGCAACTCTTTAAGTAAGTAAATTTTTTTTCTGCCTACATCAGGAAAATTGCACCCGAATGACAAACACCAATTTGCAGTTCCTATCACAACTGTAAAGGACAAGACAAGCTCTTTTTCATGTTAGGAAGATTTCTGGAAGACTGTGTTTTACATTGAAGGAATTTTAGTGTATTCCACAACAAAGCAGCAGGTCACAGATTAAACCTTTTATGCCAGGAAATTGTCTGACAGAATAGCTTGTTTGGGGAAAGATCTCACTGAGGGAAATCTCTAACCAGGAATTATATTTTGTTTTTTGGGAGTGTTTTGGTTTTTTTAATATCATGAATCTGATGTATCTTTTGGGACACGATTCAGAAGTTCTAACAATTATAAAATTAAAAATGAGGGTGAGAAATGTCAGTTTCATAGAAGAAGAAGCAGTGGTGGGACAGAATGAAGGTGGCAAAAAGAGCCAGACACCAGAATGACTTTGAATAACTCCCTGCTCCCGTAAACTACTAAGTCCTGATTTGCCATGGAGTTCAGTGTCTCTCCACAGAAGAAATCAGGGTTTGTGATAAATAATGCATTTTTTTTAGCACGTTAAGTAGTAGACAAGGGTGCATGTTATCCCTTATAATCTTTTCCGTATTTTCTCAAGCCCTATTAATGTTTCTAAATATTTCATTGCCTCTGGTATCATCTGAAGTCCCACTTAATATTTTACTGCAACAACACTGAAACAAAGCAGCTGTCTTTCCCTCTCTCTCTTTCGCAATACAATAAGATAGAGGTGCTATTAATGGAATACAACAAATGTAGGCATCTGTTTCTGTTAACATGAGGAACCTTCTTTGCCAGGTGTTGGGCAATGCATTCTGTTATGCAGATTTCTTGGACAGCTCTGAATTTCTTCCTTGTTGTGACTAGGTCTTTTCTCATAGTACTCTGATGTGTAACACTTCTTCTGATTCATTTCCCCTCTGCAAATTTGGGGTAAATCAATGATCGGTGAAGCACTGGAATTCTGACGGATGAAAGGCACAAAGTCCAATATTATTATTATTCAATATTTCGTGAGAGAAAGAAAAGTTCTAGAACATATCGAACAGAAGAGAGCTAAAAGCACAGAAGAGGACAGAACTAGAACTGAAAAGAATTTTTACTTGTTAAAAAAAAGAAGTGTAATTCAACAATGGAGAGTGCAACTGATGTAGGACTATGGCAATTAGATTTCTAGAACACGTAAGAGAAATAGATAAAGAAACAAGGTTGTTCAGTCTAGAGGTCTTCATCTAAGAATAAAGGGGGAGCAGATAATGGTCTCCATGAGAAGCATCTAGAAAGAACCAGATAAATATTCTGTGTATCCTTGCTCAATGTTTTCCACATAGACATTATGAAAATCCAGTTAAAAAGGTTGCTAAGTCTGAAAATAGAATGGGTGGTTATATTGTCAACCTAGTTACTGCAGCTGCTTAACAAGAAGTTAGGCAAACAAAGTA
This sequence comes from Pedionomus torquatus, assembly GCA_013398155.1. Classification (NCBI taxonomy): domain Eukaryota; kingdom Metazoa; phylum Chordata; class Aves; order Charadriiformes; family Pedionomidae; genus Pedionomus; species Pedionomus torquatus. Next base: position 348,212 of record VZRU01006243.1, read on the forward strand.
GGAGACAAAGTAATCTGGATGCTCGCAATTGTTTATATGCAATAGATTTCCTTTATAAAGCATGTGGTGGGGAGGATAGATTTACTCTGTGCAGCAGGCTGCAACCAATTTTCTCTGAGTGTTTGACCCTTCCTATTGTTGTCGATCGGAGTTTGCCAACTCTTTAAGGCTGAAGTAATGCGAGACAAATAAAACAGATGCTCTGACCTTCCAGTGTGCTGCACAATGTTCAAACGGGGTGTGAGTTTTTTACAGCGATGTAAGTAGAAAAGAAACTACGCTGTGGCCAGAAAAATAGACTGAAAATCAGTTTTGTATAATGCCCAAAGGGCATAGCCTTTGACAGTATAGCACATTAAAGTTGCCTGAAAAAAAAAAAAAAAAATTGTCTAGTTCTTTTCTGTTATTTCACAACACAGAGTGAAATAATTTCTTTGTCAGTGGAGCCCAAGGACAATAAGATCAGCTGGCAGTATCTAGCTTTTTTTACCTTTCTTACACTATATAATGTTGAATTTTCAACCAAAGAAAATAATGGCAAAGCTCCTGAAATTTTATTTGGTTAGTCTATTCAAAGAGCATGTTGGTCGCAGAGCAGGTCAAATGATATAAGAGCTTGAATGTTGCAGCTAGAAAACATGTTGCATTGTACAGTCACCCACTGCTGTGCTATTTATAAATAGTCTGTAATTAAATATAGCTAGAAGAGTTCATTAGAACAAAACATGCACAAAACCAATAATGAACAATTTTCACAGGGCTCTTTCTTTAAGAATATAAGACACTCTCTCTCCACCGCCGGTCCAACTGGTCCTCACCTACTGACAACTTTTATATGGAGAGGGACAGGAACTTCCCTACAGAAAGTATCTGTATCCAAATAATTAGCCTTTCAAGAATTCTCCTATAAATGGTTTTTCTCTCCCTTTGCACACTACTCCAAACTGCCTTTATACCATGAATCCACCTCGGTGTGGCACTTGGACATGATTCCTGTTAATTCTTTCAAGTCTCCTTGCTCTTGGTATGCAACACTATTTTATTGACATGTAGTGAAGATTTTTTTTTTTTTTTATGATCTAAGGGAATAAGTGATTCTGCATAATGCTCAAAAATATGTAGAAAAATCTCTTTTCTGTTTTTTCAAGCAGAATCATTGAGACTTCACAGAGGGCACCATGGAGATTTTCAATTTCATAGAGACTATGAATAATTTATGAACAAACAGTGGAAGGAGTTGCCTACATTTTAAGACAAAACTTAATCATTGAATTTTATTTCAGTGTTGCCTGATTTATCTTTCAGAAAAGAGGATTTTTGAAATAGCACACTGCGTCATAGTTCTAGTGTCAAGCCTACTGGCATGGGCATCTTTCTTATATTAATTTGCAGGTACAAACAATGAAAAGGTTTAGTTAGATTACTTATGGGTAGCCCCTCTTCCCGCCCCCCCCCAAAAAAAAACCAAAACAACATAACCCACAACAACAACAAACCAATCCTGATTACTTCAGTTTTATTCAGTATGCATTGAACAAAGCAAGCTGTGTTTTTCAATTTTTTTTTTTATATGCGCATTACCTAATGATCCACTGGACTCCTTACATTCATAATTATGTAGAGAGGTATCTTTTATATTATTCAATATTGTCTTTTAAAGTCGATCCCTACGTGATCTGTAGCTGTGACTGACTCAGTTCATTAGTTATGCTGCTCTAGCTTTTGGAGACGAGAAAATTAGCCGATCTACCATATACATGATACGGTTGTGAACAGAAAGTTCTGTGAACAGAAAATTTTCTCAGTGTAAGTATTGATATTAGGCTTTGTGAAATCTGCTTTGAGAAGCCAAATAGATATCCTGGCTTCCTTGGATCCACACTATTCAAGATTGATCAGATTAACGAGTTGTGTGAATCATAAACTATGCTGTGTACGTTATAGGATAATAGTTTTATCATTCCCTTTATCTCAACTAATCCTCATTCTGCTCTGTCCCTGGTGGGAGCAGCTTCCTCTGTTTCCTATGTCAGAAGAAACTTCTGTGGGCAGTAGGGGAGAGGTTTTTGCAAATCCTACAGAGAGATGAGCTGTTCAGCACAGGCATCCCTGAAACTTGTGAGAAAAATCTTTGTGATCTGGCTTGATTCGAGTTTAATTTGGGATACATACTTGTTAAAAGCCTCCTGGAGGCAGACAGCATCGGGTCTTTAATTAAGAGATATTGTGAAGATTCAGAAATTTGAATAGGGAATAACTAATAGTTTGCATTCAGTAAAAAAAAAAAAAAATGCTTGAAGAGGATATTAAAATCTCCATCTGTTAAGAGATTGCATTGTCTTATATCAGAAAAAAAGGAAATTTAAAAGGAAAAACATTTTATTTTATTTCTCCTGCCTGTAAATTAATCCAGTGTCGAAGATCAGAGGAGACTGAAGTTCATTCTTATAAAGTCTAAAACTGCAGCCTCGTTCTCAGGCTAAGATGGACCTCACCTGGAGTACTGTGTCCAGCTCTGGAGTCCTCAACAGAGAAAGGACATAGAACTGTTGGAAAGGGTCCAGTGGAGGGTCATAAAGATGATCAGAGGGCTGGAGCACCTCTCCTATGAGGACAGGCTGAGGGAGTTGGAGCTNCACAATCTTTTATGTCCCTTCCAACTAACTATTCTATGAATCTAAGATATATTGCCTGCAACAATAGCTGAGTAACTTTTTATTTCACATCAGTGTAAATTCTTAAAGGCATTCACGTTATTTCATTTCTCATCTTCTTTCTGCTGATCTTCACTTGAATCCATACAGATATAAGCTTTCTCTTGTTTTGTTTTCAGAAGGTTTTTTTTCCTTTTCCAGATGTTGTGCTGTATGTAAAAATGGTCAGTGTGCCCTTTGATTTGATTCTGTTTCTGTGAGAGTCAATAATTTTTATGATCAAAAAGATAATACAAATATACATATAAATGTAATAATGTGTCATTTTGAAAATATTTTAAGTTATTAGTTATAAAAAACAAGACACTATTATAGGTCAATGTCATAGGTTAGAGATTTTAAATATAAATTACTTAAAGTAGCAAATCTGACAGTAGTTTTCTAAATTCTGTTACATCTTTTTTCTGAGTCAGTTCTAATAGCTTAATGGATTATGCTATTAAAATGTAAAAATCCAGAAATTTCACAAGCATTTGGACTACATCATCTTATAATGTCATGCTATAACAGCTAAGGAAAACTTGAGTTGTCTGAGTGTTGAGAAATTCCATATTTTTGATCCAGATATCCCCTCATTTGGGAAATGTGCAGAAAAAAAAAATCCCTTAAGCTTTTGCTATTAGTAGTAGCATTCTGATAGTGTCTATTTGCTCAGCTTTTTTTCTTGCTTAACCCCTTTACTATTTCAGCAAAAGGGGCACACACTTACAACATAGTTTCGGAATCCTACATTGGGGATTTGCTCTTAAATTATTATCGTAGAAGGTTTTGTTCTTGAAAATAATATATCTCTTTGAGCTTTCTAGCTGCACGCTGTTGCTCAGAACTTCCTTTGCCATTTGTTTCAAATGACTTTTTTTTTGGTTTTCTTTCCTAGCTGATATTCTTTATTTGTGGTTGACTTTTAACACTTGATTATACGGTGAGCATAATCTGAACACCTCTTACCTAATGAAAGGGTCAGGCTGGCACCTGTCTTATGAGGACCATAAGAAATGCATCTGATTTGCATGAAATAACTAAATGTTTCTGTCTCAATATGTAATGCTCAGGTGCTATTTGTATAAATTAGAAGTGGAAGCACCTACCATGCTATTTTAATGTCAGTGCCAACACCATTTAGATCAGAGTATTCATTTTCAAAGAAACCATTACAGATTCAGTAGGGTATGCAGTGGATGACAGATGTAACCGAAGACTGAGCTGGGAGGAGGTAACTTCACTGGTTTCATGGTGATAAAAAAGCTCTGTTTACTTAACAGTTCTCACGTAGAAGACTGAAGGTGGCTCCATGTCGGTTTCCAGTTTTTGCCACTCTATAATCAGGATCTTGGGTGAGCTTCCCTTCAGTCCAATCCACAGAGCTTTCTCTGGGGAAGTTCTCATGAACTTGCTCCCCTTCCCCACTGTCTGGAGGGCAGCATGCTGTCAGTAGACAAGTGGAGCAGCTGGAGTACAACCAGCTACACCACCAAGGCAATTACCTCTCCAAGATGGAGCGCTACTGTGCTTCAGCTGAAAGCTGCTGAGGGTTGGTGTCTTCTTGCTTAACACTGAAATTACCGATTTTTACTTCTTTTTTTACTCTATCTTTACCATCTCAGCAGCAAAGTCAGGCAGATGAACACCCGTCCTTACTCCAACGCTCACTTGAAATATCTGAAATCATTTGTCAGTAAGTTGCAGTACTGCTATTTCTGGAGTAGAACATCTGCAAGTGATATTTACCATATGAAACATTCAAACATCCTGATCTTGTAATTGCAATATAAGCAGGATGAATTTATTTAAAAATTGAATGTGTTAGAGCAAGTAGTGAAACCTAAGCATGACAGAGAAATGACATAGTCCCTTAGATTACAGCACAGACATATGAGTTAGAGCGTTGTCTGAGAGTTGCTAAACTAACCATGCTTGTCAAAGCACCTAATTCTGATTGAGGATATGAGCAGATAATAGCTTGAGTAAGAATCTTTACCCTAATATTATTGCAGAGGACACAAAAGAGCATCCCAGTGGTGTTCCAGTCAGTGGCGGAGCTGATGACATCTTCTTAGGAAGAGCCCATTTATTCCATCCTCTTCCTCCACCTCTCTGATTCCTAATGTTTTCATGATCAGACAAGCGGAGTTAAGACTGTCCCTCTCATCCTCAGACACGGCTGTTCATCCCATCCCCCGTGACAGTAACTTTCTTTTTTCAGGCTTTAAATTCCAACCCATAATCAACAAAATATATATTGTTCATTCACGGCTGTGCGCAATGTTACCATTTTCTTCGGATTCTCTATTTTATCAGTTAAAACCTGGAGCAGTGTACTGCATGACTACTCCTCACAGGCTGTCATTTCTGGCACCAGGATCCCTCCAGTTACTTATTACACATAGTAAGGATTAATTTCTCTGGGACTGGTGAAGGAGACCATCCTGTGTGGTGTCTTACTACAGAAGAGGTAACATGCTCATCATCATGCATCAGGTATGTGTCAGATTTTCTTCCTCTAAATATGGAAATAATGTAAAGTCTTTCTCAAAAGGAAATGGGAATTTTCCAGGACATACAACCTGCTTCCTTGGCACAGTAATCTACAGCCAGCAATTGTTTATTTGCAGGTATTAAACTCCAGTTCAGTTTAATTAAGGGAGCTTTCTGTCCATATTCAGTGCTTTCATTTCTTCTCTTTGCCTTTTTATCCTTCACCAGCTAGATTATTTTTTTTAAATCACACAAATTTAAGGTAGAAAACTCTGTGAAAAGTCCTTGTTGCTACACTCATAGCAAAGCCTGACAAAAAGTAAGACGGTAAAAAGTTAAATGAGACCTTTGTCTTAGTCTCAATTATTTTGCACTAATAAAAAACCCTTAAATTTAATTCTTCCCCTGAAGAAGTATGCCTGTACCATCCCTTGTAATCAAGTCCAAATTCATTAGACTTTTCAATAAATGTTTTCCATGGGATCCCTTGCATACCAATGGTTACTGTGGCAACCATAGTTTGCCCATTCAGGTTATTTTCCCAGAGCTCATAACAAAATTATCTCTTTTGCCTGCAAAATTCCACAATATGTTCAGCTCTGAAACCTGCTATATCTCCTTAATCTTAGCCTTTTTTCTTTCTTTTTACTCTACTTTGCCTCTGATGTCCTATGAATCTGCCAGACACGACAGCTTTTACACGTACTTAATTGAGTCCACAGAGCTCTTTGATAGTCAATTCACTACAGGTAGCCTTGGCTAAAAATTTTCCTTTCTAATTTTGGGTGTTATTAATTCTACCAACTCCAGTAGAGCAGAGACACCCAAACTATCTGGAAACTATGGCGGTTTCTTCGTCCCGTTATTTATTCAGAAAGTAGTGGAATTTAATTCGCCCTATTTAATTTCCCCCTCTATAATGCAAAAAAAAATATTTCAGGATGAGATTGTCTCTATTAGGTCTGTTGTTTGACATCAGAATTAATTTGATAATTTTCATTCAGACATGAATATAGCACCACATTATCATCATAGGTAGTTTTCCAGAAAAGTGTAACTTTTGGCATATTTCTCTGCCTTATTTTTTTTTCACATTTCAAATACGCTTAAGTAAGACCATGTCAGCATTTTCTAGGGTAAAATAAATGTGTTCAAAAGTATTTTCCTTTTAAATGCAGGATATGTACTACAGGGTATGTAGCCGTCAAAAAAAAAAAAGCTTCTAATAAAATACTAAATTTCAATATCCTTCATATAAAGTTTCCCACTGTGCTGAGCCTAAAAATATTGTCAATTTAGGTCATTTACATTTGTGAGCTTCTGACTTTTGTCATCTGTCCTCCCCTTCTCCAAATTCACACTGAATTAATAAAACCTCAGGTTTTGTGTAGATTTCCAGTGTAAGAAGTTAGTACAAATCACTTAATCACGCTTGGCTTTGACTAGTAGGGAATAGAACACACACTATGTGGTGGTAACAGCATTTTCCCATTCTCTCTGAGGAGGTCAAATACTTCGTTTGCTTTGGGACCACTCAGTCCATGTACTTGTTATTTCCAATTTTATCAAATAGGTTTCTCTTCTAATTTATTTTGGCACTAAATGTGAGTCTATGTTTTCTTAACAGCCTTTATTGGTATGCATTAGTCTTCCTACTATTCAAGGGGCAGGGACTCTTTGCTGTTTGGGATTCCTCACAGCTCTTTGGATGGAGTTGGCAGGAGACGACAACCCTCTGTATTCGCTTGTCACTTCTAGTTGCACATCACTGCACTTGGCTTTTCTCTTCAGCTCCTCCTGCTTGCTCTGTGCGTCGCTCCTCTTCTCTTAGATCTAGATATCTACTATATCACAGTATACCTGCAGCTGCTGTTGGGTGGAACCTGTGTTGGCAGGGTTTTAGCTCAGCACTGTCCCTTAAATCTACCTCAAGAGCAGTGCTGTTACTAGGGGGCTGGATGAGTCAGCTGAGGCAGAAACAAGCTGACAGATGTTACTGGAAGCAGAACCCTTTTAAGCGAAGTGTCAGTCCTTACACAGCTGTGCAGAGAAAGACTTGCATAAGACACTTCCACGTCCCATGTTGCTTTTATTCTCGCCTTTGAGCAGTCCCAAAGCATGTCATGCCATGGCTAATTTTTTTTAGTGCTGCTTAATAAATAGCATAACTTGGATATTTCTGAATCCAGTATATGAATTTGAAATACCTGTTTTATAAAATAACTTCAAATTATTACAAACTTTCTGATTTATGTTCTGTATATAGATTGCAATAGGTAAAAAAAAATCTTTTTGTAATTTATACATACATTTATAAATGTAATTGTCCCTTCTTGTTGGAAATACGTTTTTCCCTCTGAATGTGACTCAGAACTTTTGCTGTGAAGCCTCTCTTCTGTTCATCTATATATGGTTTAGAAATGCAGCTTCCTTATTTGCTGTTGTGCTAAATGATCTTTAAAGGCCCCTTCCGACCCAAACCATTCTACGATTTATTCTTATTACTCTATTTCTTTTCACACTAACTAAGCTGCTAAGAGTTTCTGTTTGCTTTCAACATCAGCCTTCTGGAACATCTTTATCATAGTTAGAAAGTTATATTGCATTCTTTCCTCACCCAGCACCTCACAGTAACATAATCTTTCCTTTTCTTTGTGGTTAGTAAAAGTCTGCTGTTAACCAGGATGGATGCCTCTGACTTCTTTGCTCTAATAGCTAGCAAATCTTTCATCTAAACTATGACCTTTTTCCTGTCTATTTTTTCTTTTGTCAAGGTTAATTTTTTTATCTTTAAAAATTACAAATCTTAACACATGCTTTCCCACTGAATTAGAGTTATCACGCTGTAGAGCTCCCGATCTGACAACCCTTGCAGATTTTACATCAAATCCTACTGCAGTTACTAGGGCTGTAATACTACCATTGCCTATCTCTTGCTGCTAGCAGATGTTTTGAGACTACGGAAAGTTTTTCATCATTTGTTAGTGTTTAAATAAAAAGCATTTTTCAAACATGCAAGTACATATAGATAAGCGTGTGGTGTGGTAGGTATTACAAGTCACTTGTTTTCTTTATTATCTAATACTAATCCGTGTTGCATATTGCAAATTGCACTCATGGGGAGCTGCAGTTTAAGCTCTGTTGTACCACATAGGAAAAAAAAAAAAAAGATAGAAAATCAGCTAACAAATAGCTGTTTACTAATTGCTATATAGTTAAAGTACAAAGAGCCAGGGTCTCTTGCCGAAGGTCTTTTTAAAAAAAAGTGAGCATTCTGCTAATTTGAATCCACTCAACTAACCTCTAATGAACAATCGCAGGCAGATGAGTTCTTCCCCAACTGGATTCTCAGATAATCAGAGTTAATTGTGTTTTCCCCCACTTCTGCTCTCTGTTTCTTTCTTCTTGCTGCTGCTGGCAAAGAAGTTGGAAGGACTCCCAGAATCTCTTGATCTTTTAGACTTCCAGGTTAGTAAAGTTTGCCATTCATTTATAAATTATAATATATCATTCATCTCTTTGCTTATTTCTGTCTGGCGTGCTTCTCCACAAACCAGGAAATTTGCAAAGACAACAGATGAAACAACTTTTCCCTCAAGAAGCTGAAGTGTTGAAACAAGATATATTAGAAAACATGTACATGTATTCTAATTATGTTTTAATACAAGATGTAGTTAATCTGTAGTGGTTTCAGCCATTTAATTACCTTGATACATTGTCTATATTCTCATGCAATACTCTGACCAGCTTTTATTGATTGCAAGCTATCTTTGTGCTTCAAAATTCAAGACAAAACCAAGAGATTAGCAGAGAATTTAAGGTATGCTCCTGTACTATGGGAAGTCTACTCTGGAATCCCAAAAGGAAATGGCTGAATCTGTCAAACCTGTTACATTTGAAACTTACAGGACCCTCTGAAGGCAGCATGGGTAAGTGAATTCAACCGTGAATTTATTTGTGCTGCACTGTGTTTAATTGGACTAGCTTAAGGCTAGACTCTTTCAAATAGCCTACCTATCAAATTATTTTCTTCTAATTTGCTGCTACTGCAAACTTCCATTAAGATGACTGATGAGCCTCCTTAGAACTCAGCCATCAGGTCACAAATTATAACACAATAGTTAAAAAAATAAAGTTTCTCTACAGAATTTAAATGTATAGTTACTAAATGTGTCAAAATTAGCCTACTTGTAGCCATGCACATACCATAACTATTTACTGCTAACATAGATTTGCAGCATTATACAGCGAATTGTCAATATGTACCCTTGAGGCTTTGTAGTCCTTTGATAACATCCCTGATATAAGCCCCCAGTAAACAGCACATCTCTCTAGATTGTGTTAGGTGAGAAAATGGGTGCCTCCATACCTCTTAAAGAAAGAGTCACCTGTTACTATATGGTCTTTTTTTTTTTTATTTGATACAAAACAGATGGATGAAGGAACTGTGTATTCTAGGTGGGAAGTTAAATAAGGTTTGGGGGCAGAGTGTTTCTGGAAGGAACAGTATTTGGGGACAGGATTTGTATAGTCTTCTGTCCTTGACCATCAGACTTTCCAGACACCCGTTAGAAATCTAAAATAGAGTCCAATATCTTGTCTGAGGGGGTCAAGGCTGGTTTATATACAGTAGCATGAATGATTTCATTAAAGTAATAGTAGATCAACAAGAGGAACTTCCCCCGCTGAATTCAGGAGTCATGGGATCAAGAACAGCACTTCCATTTTTCTGATGAAAGTCTGCCAGATTTACTTGGGAATTCTCAGCTTCTTCCCACTAAGTTAAAAACTATTCTTGAAATATTCTTGCTTTGTTTATAAACAATCCGAGAGATCATGATCACATTAAGTTCACTTTTTAAACTTCTTTTTGTAAGATTAAAATGTTTAATTGTCTGAAACATTTTGAATTATGGGAGATACTCCACTGACCAGATTTATCAGGGACTAAAAGCCTAGCATGAAATATTGCACTTCATTGGCTACTGTTGACTCTGCAATGTAATTTGACAGGAAAGATGGGTGAATGATCTCTGAGATTTGTGCTGCTACATGAGGCAGCCTACCTGAAAAGAAAGGTGCAAAGACTAAAACCAAACAAACTTGCTTTAAGACTACTAAAGCTGTGTGAATTTTGGGGGGGTGGTTGAAAGTGATTAAATAGAAACAAGTTGTTTCAGTTTATATCATCTCACTCTGATACTATTAATTTTAAATTTTAACATAAAGAAAAAATAATTCAGCCAAAACAAGTGGTTTTGATGTTTTTTGAGGGAAATCTTGCATCTGTGAATAGAAATAGAAGTTAAAAGTGACCATTAGGATTAACTTTGTGCTTTCAGCTAATCATTACAATTTTAAAATTATATTTATTTATTGAATTATATTGAATTACATTTATTTATTATAAATTATATATGTTATTGTATTTTAAACCAGTTTGGTTTCTCCTTGCAATGTTCACTCTTGTTGTAGTTCTAAGCTAAAGTTTTGACTAATCTCTTTTATATTGCCTACAAATTCCATAAAATAAAGAAGTAAATTACTTTTTAGCTTTTTTCACAGTAGACTGACTGTGTTGCTTCAGTCTTTCATTTTTTCCTTAGTTTTCTTCCTCTTTGGTTGTGAGTACTTTTAATGTTTTTTTCTGAGTTCTGTTCATTACCACAAAGAAAGTGATTATGAAAATCCAACTTAGGAGCTAGTTTTCTTTCCCTAACTATAGAGAAAACATGGGCTTCTAATGTATTTGTTTAAAATCCTTAAGGTTGATGCTGACAGTGTTCCCCACATCTTTCCACCTACAGGGAAATGTAGTTTGAAATGACCTCTTTAAGGAAATTTGGAGCAAAAGTAAACTTTATAGAAAAGTTTTCTTGTAGTCTTCATAAAATCACCTGAAACATTTGAAGAACAACACAAACAAAAAACCATTACCTCTAGAGATGTACAAGGGCAAAAAGATTACAAGAAGACTTTTCAGTTAGTGTATAGAAGTAAAATTACAGGAGCAAGACAACTTGAGGGAGTTTGGATACTGTCATTCTCCCCAGAGGATTTTGCAGCAGTAGAGTTGCTGTAAATAATGATCTGTGCTATATGGGAGCTTGATTTCTATGGGATGTTGCTAGGGGAATTCATTAAATATTTGATTCTTTTTCCTACTGCTCAGGTTCCCTTTCTTCCTGGCCAAATAAATTAACCTTTGCTATGGGGCTCAACCTCTTGTGAGGGCTTTCCTAAGGGAGGGATTGTACTTGCTGTTGCTTCCCAATTAGACAGCATGTGTGAGAACACACGGAAGCCGGCAAAAGCCCAGAACCAAATTCAATTCATGCATTTAACTTCATTTTCCAGTAAAAGTATAAATTGTTATATTTTAAATCCCTAGATACAAAAGTGAAAATAAAGTTTTGGATTGGTTTGTTTTGTTTTTCTTTCCCCAATAGAGTTAAGGAAATCATCTCTTATAAAGAAATTTCTATTTTTGTTAGTGTAAAAAAGACAGAATGGCAAATTCAGGTACTACAAACTCCACAAATATATAGTATCTTCAAATTTTTGAAAGATAAGAAGTTTTAAAAAATCTTATGTTTGTATGCATTTTTTTATATGGCTTTGTCTATGGGCATTTTATACTTGTTTTCAGGGGAAAAAAAAAAAAAAGTTGTTTTAAATACAAATGTTAAAAACTGTTGAAAACTGATGGCTGTTGCTCTCTTGGAATGGACCAGTGATAAGGGAGATTTTTGTTACGGTTTGGGGTAGATTAGCCAATGACAAGACAACAGATGCTCTTGCCTACCTCTTCCTCCAAGGAGAGGAGGAGCAGAGATAAAGAGATTTATGAGTTTAGAAGGAATTAAACTACTTCAATAAAACAGTAATAATAAAATTAAAAGGAAATAATGAAATAGATACAATATATACAAAACCATATCAGTCTCCCAGGATGATGTCACCAGCAGGCATCTGGAAGTCCCACACTGGACTCAATGATGGATGGGAGCTGGATTCTGGATCTGGAGTAAGGAACACAGAGATTGGGATCAAAGGCAGACAAACGGACAGGATCCTCCTCAAACATTAGCCACTGAAGAAAGTGGCTTTGATCCCTCAGCTTCTAAAATGAGCATGGGGCAGATGGCATGCAATACCAACTTTCCTCTGTGCAGGTGGGACCCCTTTATGCTGTTCTGTTTCTGACCCTCCAGTGGGGCAAATAAGAAATTGAACTGATCTTGGTTGTTAAACTAAGAAATATAAGCAAGATCCTCTCTGCATACCCTTCCTTGGCATTAACTATAAACATAGGTCTTATTACTCTGAGAATGAACAGTTTTCTGCACAATATGCTGTTAATTTCAGAGAGTTAGAAGAGGCCCAGGTAAAAGTAAAATTACTGAACAGTAATAAAATAACTATATATATAAAATATCTATATTTCTATATATAAAGTAACTGTTTTACCTCAAACCAAGACAGTTTATCTGAAAAAAACCCACCTTTTAGCATTTAAAAAAAAGGCATGTATGTATGTCTGGTTGTTTTTTTCCTGCCTATCTACCTACCTAAGTATATATTTTGCCAGACTTTCATCCTTCTAAGCCACCAATGACAATTCTTTATTTATAACAATGATTTCTATGTGCAGATATATAACTAAAAGGAAGCTTTTGGTTATTGCAGGTAACTGGATATATAGAATACCTCAAACATTTCCTAAAGTCTTGTCTATCTGCTGAACCAAGTTCAAAAATAACTTCAAATATGTAATAATTCACAAAATTTTCCTACTCTTACACAGCATTCTATATCTGATTCTGCCTGGAGCTGGAGCCAGGATAGGTAGTATTTCTGTGATGAAACAAGTTCTAATTTTGGGGCAGATTATAAAACAAGGGTATTTTTCTGGTTCTTTGATTCAAAATTTGAGATAAGAAAAAGTAAAACCTGATTTGATAAATTATTTCTTTGTAGCCTATGAGGTCAAAGAAATTGCAAAGCTTAAAAAAAGCATGAAGGATTAGAGTGGGACTTCAATCCACAGTTCCTGTATTTCAGAGCACGGGTGACTCTTCTCCCAGTTGCACTGTTTCCTCCAGAGCTGGCTTTTATTTTAGAAGAAAGGGGGAAAAAAAAAACCAACAATCCACTATGTAGTATATGAGGTATGATCATCTCATGGATCGTTTCAGGGCAAACTTATCTGCATGGTATAAACATATAAGGAACTGAGATTTTTAGCTGCTGATTCTCAGAACTTTTCAATTTAAGACAGGGAAGGGAAAAAGCACTGCTACACAACTGTATATGTGCCAGCTGGGAATAACTGTAATATTACCTTCTCCCTCAAAGGCAAAATCCATTTTGGCTTCATTTGCATTTTTATCAAAAAAAAAAAAAATCTTCACAGGCTTGTCTCTACTAATGTATATTTATTTTAAAAAAGAAGTTGCAATGTTTATGTAGGAGTAGAAAAATATTTATAGATACAACCAATATCAAAATCAGAATAACATTAGTCTACCTGTTCAGAAAATCTTACCCTCTCTCTTTTTCTCTCCCTCAAGTATGATCTGGCAATATCATTTGTTCAAGCATTTCCGTAAAATGTGCAATTCACACACAGATTTCCAGGTGAGCTCTTTGTGTCTTATATATTGTTAGAGCAGAATTCCCTTATTTCTTTTTTCAAAAAAAAAAAAAAAAAAAAAAAA
>VZRU01006243.1:362149-407911 GCA_013398155.1 Pedionomus torquatus
AATAGGTAAATGGTAGTGCATGGGGAGAAAAGTACAGCACAAAATAGATCTACAGCTTCTGTCTGGTATCAAACTGCAGACCAACAATCTGCTAACAAGCTGGAAAATGAAGGAGAGGCCTAGAGGTCACATCCAAGTTCAGCTTTTTAGTCATCAGTGAATGGTCCTGTGGGACCGCACTGGATCTCAAAAGACAGCTAACAGTTCGAGGTGTCAGGTTAAAAATGAGTACAAATATGAAAGTTGGATAAAAGCTTCAAGATTCTGCAGGAGATGCTGCAGTTGCACAGACATGATACAGGGAAAAAGACAAGTCTTCGCGTAAAAAGGAAACCTCTGACCACACAAAACTGCAGAAATTCAAGATGGTCACTAATTTTGCTTGTGACAACAACATTTTTAATCCAAAAGTAACATGATTTGTATATTATGCATTTTGTACAGTAACTTCTCCAATGCAAGGCTGCATACTCTGTGGGATAAATTATATAGATTTGTAGACATTTTGTGGTAAGTGACTTGAGGTAGGCATTTCTAAGACCTGAGTGAGGTGGGAAGGAAGACGTGCTTCAAAAAGACAGTTTTTAAAAATATCTGTTTTAAAGAGCAGACCAATTCTAAAGAGCTATGCCAGGATGTAGCACCTTGTTGGGGAAAAAAGCTTTTACACTTCGCTTTCCAGCCCTCTGCGAAAATTGGAGGATGGGTTGCAGAAGCTGTTGAAAAGTGTGATAATGTCTTTGGAAGGATTTTTAACTTAATCAATGAAATTAATGCATCTGGTAAATGGCAGAAGGTGATGCAGCTGTGACCAAATCCAGGAGTATCTTGGGTGAGGTGCACCAGCAAGGGCTAAAAGCACAGCATTTGGGGGCTAGAGCTCCATTGATTATAATGTGTATTGCACCACAGCTACGTCATGACAAAAGTTGATAGACATCCCACCAGCACTGAAATTCTATAATTCTTTATTTTAGTGAGTCAGTAGAGACGCAGTTTCCTATTTTGGGTCAACTAGCTGCAAACAGTATGTTTAGCCTTTCAAAGGGCATGAGTGATACTCATTCTGAACAGACTGGAATGCATCTTGTGGCTTCACAATTTCTTGCCCCATATTAATGTTGTCACTTTTCAGGAAAGGGACCTGAAGCAACCCATCTGAGTAAGAAATAGAGAAAAGAAAACCCAACCCTAGCCTTCTTAGAAAAGCTCAAGAAACGTGCAATGATCAACATTAGTCAGGAGAATGAAATATTATTTTTGAGTCTGGAAGGTTTTCAGTTGCTCAGAAGCACTGCACTACAAACACCAGCAGGACCACAGAGCTGTTTGCTGCTGCAGAGTGAAAGAATTTTCACTAAACATTTGCAAAAAATATTTTCAGAATCTTATATGAATTCTGCATATTACTGTTTTTTTTGCAGTGACTTTTCTCCCTTCTGAGTATTTTGTTTTTCCTTTTTCCTCTACAACGTACAAACACAGCAAAATTCAATGTGCTGATATTTACACAAACACAGTCCAGGTATGCTGTGTACATTTAGAAATCGGATCTTTTTGGTATTCCTAGCATTCCTGTATAATTCTCTGGTCCACAGTAAAATACGTGTTGGTATTTCAATTTCTTTTCCAACAGGTAACCGAGTAGCCGGTGCCTCATCTACCTCAGGTGTGCTACGGTTACCTCTCACGCAGGTAACAGGTTCAGACACCAGCCCTGCAAGAAAGAATCCACATGGCCTAAAGATGTCACACTGCTGATTCGGTAGATACAGTTCAGCCTGTCAGGAGAGCACCACTACACTAACGTGGATGTGGCATGACACAGGTTTTACTCGGATTATTTTTAGGATGAGACATAAATGTACAATTTTTTTTCTGATGTAAAAGTGTGATTCCACCTGCCTTAGTCATATTTTAAATTAAAATTTCTCTGGTGTCCTTCAGTTACTTATTTTTCATTCTTTCTGTTGCTGCGTGTCCCTGTTTTAGCACTACATAGTTCTCTTTTCTGTGCCAATCATCACTTTATCATAAAGATGGGTAGAAAGATTATTGTATTTGGTCTGAAGATGTTAAAGATTGACTCTGAGGAAATCCAGCATGGAAACAAAACAAGTGGCCATCCCTGCTGTCCTCACAGCTGCTGTCTTCTGGAGGTACACTGTTTCTCTATTGCTTTCTATAAAGTACAGCTATAAATTTAAGCTTTGTTGGTTGATGCCAAAATACAGATTCAGCTTATTAATTTATATGTGTTCAATTATATTCATATCTGCTATAACCTGCCTGATTAAGCTAGCTGTCTGTCACAGAAATGAGAAAAAGTATCCTTTCCTCCTCAACTTGTGAGATAAGGAATGCTTCCAAAACAAAAAAAAATTATCTGAGAAGAAAAGATGGAGTCTTCTGATACTGAAGCGTCGTCAGTTTCTTTGATACTTTATTTCTTTCCCAGAGCAATGCTCAGAGTGTCTCTTCCCCCTGGAGGAAGCAGGGGTTGATGAGGATGGAGAGAAAACACCAGGAGCAATCCCAGAAACAACAGTTGTGTCTGGAAGGTCTTCCCATCACTGACTAGAACAAGAAACTTCTATTTCCCCAAGAGTAACCAGAGAGATGAGGAGCCTAGTTTTCATTTGCCCTGCGGCTGGACTTCTGGAGAAGGCAAGCAGAGCGTAACAAATTTTACTGCTCTCTAATTAAAATTGGTAGATAAGGAAATATAAAATACTGAATGCTTTGCTCTGTAGAGAGATGGTCTCTAAATAAGCATGGGTGGGGGTTTTTTTTAGGTTTTCAACTTTTTTTTTTCTTTTTGCTGTTTGCTTGCTTTGGGATTATTGATTTTAAATTTTTTAAGTTGCCTCTTAGCAGGAGACTGACATTGCCTCCAAATACATTCGTTCTCCAGTGAATCAAAATGTAGTGCTGTTTTTATATATCATGGAAAGTTACGTGCATGACCTATTCAACAGAGACCAGTAAAACAAATTACAAGCCTTTCTTTCAGTGTCTGCAGACAGTGGTGAAAAATCCTGCTGAGATAATTGAAAATATATTTTTAAAATGTTTACTGTAAATATTTTATTTATCCTAAGCAATAAAAATCTGTTTGGGGGGTTTGGGTCTTTTTTTTTTTTTTTTTTAAGGAAATTAGGTGGCCTTTGATCCTCATATAGTAGACTTTAATCAGATTGAGACAAGATAGCTGTGTTATTCATTTAGTGCCAGGTTTGGAAAGCACAGTGATTTCTGCTCAACATCCCAGACTGCTGCAGGACAGGGCTCTCACAGGGCTGGAAGATGCAGCTCAGCTGTTCCAGAGAACAGCTACAACCCATACTGCAGACTGACTTTTATTAAACTTCAGTTTAGCGCCCTATATGTTCTGTGACATTTCCATATGATGGCTTTGTCTTTTTCTCTTATTTTTTAGAACAAATCTGTTATTTGTTAAGACAACTAGACTTGGTAGCATTATAAAGCATACTGTAAAGCCAGGGCAGGCATGACAAACACAATAATACCAATATACTAATTTCAAACCTACTGATGCTATTTAAATGAAAAATTTAATTTATGTTGTTTCTAGTGGTCACTAAGAGCATCTAACTGTGTTTTAGACACTGCTCTGCCAAACCCTTATGTTGGTCAGAACTTTGAAGAGACTGCACCATCTTCTTTAAAACTGATCACACCAAAAACTTCCAAATTTTCCAAGCTAGGCTTTCACTAGAAAAGAAACAAAAATAAAGGTGGCTGTGAAAACAGAGAAGAAAAAACATATCTGCTAAAAGACAATGCAATTCTGGATGGTTTGTAAACAAGTTTCCCCTCTGCCCAGGGTGCCCTGGATGTTTCAGTGCATTCCTGGATATGAACTCCCATTTTGTGTCCTCTCAGTCCTCGGGAAAGTTTCCTCACTGCTGGGTTGCTGGGTGAGGGATCTCTTCTCTGCCATAGATGAGCTGCCTGCTCACTCACAGTCACCTGATACTCATCCCTCCACCTCTGGCCAGCTTTTGAAAAGAGGCTTTCTAAAACCTTCAGGCGTGGACTCTCCTTTTCCTGCCTCAATGGAGTCAAGCCTGCAAGCAGGAAACTTTCTCCTCCACTGATCAGAATCATCCTTTTAAACAGACCATGACTTTTAGCCACATATAATAAACCATGAACAAACCGAGCAATCGTAGCATGTCAGATCCAGTAAAGCTCTAATGTAGAATCTCAGCTTACTGAACTATATCACTGTTGGTTGTGGACATCTGTCTGCCTTTTTCTTTTGAATGCACTGGATATCATTGCTAAACTGGGACAATCACGGTGGGAAAATCATTTTTGGGTAAATCTCACATACAAATATTTCTGTGTTCTGTATGTCTGCCTCTTCTGATTATCACATTCCTAAACTTCATCTTCTTTAAAGACATGTTATCCCGTTGACTGAAGTAAAGGTTTGTGTTTTAGTTACAAAACAGAATTAAAATAGCTCTAGACACAATTAAGAACTACAACACATATTTGATTACATAAACATTGCATAAAAACAGATCTACAGAAGTTTTACATACCATTTTTGGTATTACCACTTCTGACTGATTGCAGCAAGCTATTTGTAAAATGCTTTTTTCTTCATTCTAAAATTAAAAGCAACTTTGTACTTACACTCTGCTTTTCTTACTAAACTGACCCTGTATAACTTCCACAATATTGATTAGGAGATCAGATAAGTGAAGGTCCTTTCTGTTGAGAATTAACTACACAAGGAGAAACTTGAGAGAGAATAAGATAACCCAAGATAAGGGTTAAAAGTCTCCATTTGGCAATGTTTGCCCTTAGAATGCGGATTATGTGCACAATGAATACCTTTAGATTAAGAAGACTTTAAATTGCCATGACTGTTACCATGACTTGTTATTTCATGAGCACACTGTAAAGAAATAATAATTGACCATTTTTGATATTTAAATGGGAGACATCCATTGCAAGTTCTATTAAAGCATTAGAGCATCTCTCAGCAGAATGATGAGTCACATGAGTTTATTGGGATGCAGCTAGCAGTAGCAGGTAAATAAAAATCATGTGGTTATGGATGCTGTTTCCTATGGAAGATATTTCATTTTCTTGAAATAACTATCAAATCAATTAATTCTAACTGATGAAGACAAAGAAACCTCTAGCCCCACTTTGACATACAGAAAGTCTATACTTTCATATGCTACAGAACCAAGAAGCAGGGCTCAATGAAATCATGTGGTTATTATATGTTATCCCTGAGACCACAGGTGAGATCTCAGTAATGTCCAGTAGCTTTTGTAGCTCTTATGAATAGATACAGTCTCTGATCAACTCATGCCACCAGCTATGTACTGGGTTATTTATTTTTATAGCCAATACCTTAATGTGCATGTGGACAACAGTCAGAAGAGCCATGTGCTCCAGAGTATTTGTTGTATGTATTTGCATTCATGTAAATGAAGAGAAAATGGCACCAGACACAGTAACTGCATCTATATGAGCTAATGGATTCAAAGAACGTTTTAATAGGCCACAAGCAAACTGGCACTCTTTTGTCACATCTGTCCTAATCAACTCTCTCACCTTCCAAAACTGATTGTTCAGAAGGATCACCCTGGTCCACGCTGATGAACAATGCTGGAAATTTGAACAATGGAGGAGGAGACAACTGAGGTACCCAACAACTTTTTTGCTTCAGTCTTTACTGGTAATGTCTCTCCTCAGACCTCTTGAAAGGATGGACCACAAGGCAGGGACTGGCGGAGCAAAGTTCCTCTTTTCTGAGATCACTTCCTGATCTCAGAGAAGATCAGGTTTGTGACTGCCTGGACATACAGAAGTCTATGGGACCTGATAAGATGCATCCCAAAGTCCTGAAGGAATTGGCTGATGTAGTTGCCAAACCACCCTCCATGACATCTGAAAAGTCAAGGCAGTCAGGGAAAATCCCTGGGGACTGCAAAAAAGGGGAACATTGCACCCATTTTTTAAAAGGATAGAAAGGGGGAACTCCGGAAACTACCAGCCTCTCAGCCTCACCTCTGTGCCTGGGAAGGTCATGGAATGGATGCTCCTAGAAGCAGTGCTAAGGCACACAGAGGACAGGGAGGTGAGTCGAGACAGCCAACGTGGCTTCCTCCATGGCAAGTCCTGCCTGACCAACCTACGATAGAGCAACTGAATTAACTGCAATGTATTACTCAATGATGTGTGCTTTGGTCTCATACAGAAATTTGGATATGGATAATACTATGAAAAAGCTATAAGAGAACAAAAATATGTAGTTTTCTTTTACATGACTGCTCAATTTTTTGCTTCTGAAAAATTTTGAATGTGTTTTCTCCAGATATACAAGTAAAAAAAGTATACATCAATATATAAATTAGCATATACTCACCTATCAGTGCACTCTAGTAATTACATGAAGGTGGTGGGGTTTTTTTTGTTTGTTTGTTTTTGTTTGTTTGTTTGTTTGGTTTTTTCATTGGATCATATTTTTTCGGGCAAGGTTCCAAAAGCAGAACATTAACAATCGTGTCATTTGAAGTCAGGGTTGCTTTTGTGGATCCCAGTGATGTGCATTTTTGATTAGCTAATAATTCATCACTGTCATCTCATAACAAAAATTCAGAATTTTGTCTGACCTTCTGCTCTATGACTTAGTGTCATTACAGGCACGCTAGGTTTATTTGGGCAGGGCATAGTCGTGTGCATTTAGCAACTTGTCAGTGGAAGCCAGGCAATGAAAGGATTAAATGTCAGACTTCTGAGAACTACAAGAAAGGTTTTCTTGCTGCAGGTCAGAGACTAGAATAAGGTGTCATTCAGACTGAAAGCTTCTTACAAAGTTTAAAGAAAAAAAAAACAAAAACAAAAACAAACAACAACAAAAAAACCCTCCAGAAAACATTTTATACTGAGGGTTGTAAAGAAAGAAAGGGTTCACACAGCTTAGATGTGGTTTACTATGAGTCAGAACAAACTTTATGAAGGAATGAGAATATTAATCAGAACGACCTTTTTATAACTCATACGTTATTAAAAAAAAAATAAAAATGCAGAAACTGAAGAATTTGGGGTGCAGTAAGCCTGATCATTGCAAAGTGAAAAAGAAAAAGGTATTCTCAAATTTTCAAAGACAAACTTTCTATATTTGACTTGCAAATAGTGGGGAAAAAAAACCTTTCTGCCAATATATTATGTTCTGCTAAAGTTTGGTTTGGAAGCCCAGCACAAAGTTGAATTACTCATATGGCAAAAATCGCAATTGAGTTGGAAAGCTGGTCTGTTATTTTGTGATGAGGCTGCTGGGAAATGGTTTTGCTTATAACTTGTCACTGACCAACTGAGGCAGGTATGCAAAAGGATGAGTCAGGACACAAGGAGGTAGGAGGCATAAACAGCAATCTACCGACATATGCCAAAAAATAAAACCAGTTCATGTTTTCCCAAAGCTCAGATGCACCGAGGCAGTCTGGGACAAAGTCCTTACTGGAGAAAACAAAAATAGTTCTGAAATTAGTGAAGGTGCACCTGCTTATGCATCAAAATCCAGTAGCCCAATGACTTCAGTGCCTGAGACTTGAGTCCCACATGTCCACTATTAGCAGCAGCAGTTCCTGCTATTGTGCACTCATGACTCCTTAAATTAGCTCCAGCTGGCCTAGCTGGGACCC
Organism: Pedionomus torquatus; assembly: GCA_013398155.1. Taxonomy (NCBI): domain Eukaryota; kingdom Metazoa; phylum Chordata; class Aves; order Charadriiformes; family Pedionomidae; genus Pedionomus; species Pedionomus torquatus. The sequence continues at coordinate 369,847 of VZRU01006243.1, forward strand.
AATAGCTTCCAATTTTCAGGAAACAGCTGACACATTTAGTCTCTTTTTGTAAATTAAGCTGGCAAAGGGAACAATTGCTTGTCCCTTTCCTCCATCAGATGTGAGGGTCCTTACCAGCAAAAGCTGGCAAAAAAGGAGGGGAAAAATTAAGCAGAGGGGTTTTTTTGTATTTAGGAGACACTAGCCCTTTCTTGCTGGGCTTGTCCTTAATTTTGCTGAGCTATGACCTCACTGCAACTGCTCGCTTCTGTCCTGCAACAGGTAAGCAAAACAGAAAAGTTAATTTTGTTTTTCCTGTGAAGGGGGCTTTGCAGAAATTGAACTTTACAAAGATCATGCAGCGAGCAAACACCTTTGCATACATGATGGTGCGGTTTGAAGCCTGTGACTGAAATCTGATATGGTTTGCAAGGAAAACTTGGACAAAAATTTGAAAGATTGTGAGGGAAGGTTAAATGGTTTGGTGAAAGCAAACTGGATTTAAGCTAGGTGTATTGAATTGCAATTTAAAGCAATGGTGTAGACAATTTTTTTTGTTAACATCTCTGTTTCTTGATTTGACTAAGTGAACTGAAACACTTGTTCCACAGGAAAGCTTTAGTAACCCAATTTGTTGACTAGGCTGGAAAGCAAAGATACAGTATGTCTGTTAGTCTGTCTGATTAGTAAGTCACATGCAAAGTTAATGTTGCAAGAGTAACTTAGTAGTGGCGATAGGAAAAGTGCTGGTATACGTTTGATAAAACTGTAAGCAGGTGATGGTGTACTCAATAAAATAACTTGTTTCTCGGAGATTGTGAGGAATATTTAAAGAGTGCTTTAAAATATATTAGCAGCTATTAGTTTTTTGGCACTTTCTCTTAATTGTGGTTTGCTGGTACCAGGCCATCCTGTTAGCCAGATTTTTGAGGAAAAACTTTGTTCTCTGCTAAAATTTCCAGGAAAATATTGCTTTCTAAAGTAAACCTACATCTCTTCTGATTCCCTTTTTCAGGTTAAAACAGCTAGTTTCTGTACTATTTGGGTTACTTTTTTATCAGACTCTTATCTAAAAATAAGCCATTACGTATCTTCCAAGCTAAAACGTACCTTGTGTATCCGTTGATTTTCTTTGAAAAAAACTTCCTGTAATAACTATCCCAGTTAGGTGGGATGATACACAACTTACTGCAAATCTTGTTTCCGCTTAATGAGGTTTCTTTTTTTTTTTCTAAATGCCAACTGTTTTGCACTATTACAAAATTTTTAATAAAATATGGGTCAGGAAAGTTTATAACATCCAGAGGAACACTTCTGTTTCATGGAGTTTTCCTCACTCATTATTATCTTGCATTGGGGCAAAAGCATTTTGCAAACATGAAAATAATTGTATTTTTTTCACCAGCCAAAACTTATTATTCTGTGGAAGAACCTTGTCAGGAAATGTTTGGGTTCTGGAGAAGGGAAGGAGAAAAGATAGGTGCATAGAAATTGTGTACCTTAATTGGAAATAGTCTCATATTTCTTCTTAAAATGTATTACAAATAAATATATTTGTTCTAGTATGTGGCAAGAGAAAGACACCAAAAGCCCATTATGTTTATCTATAATTTAAGTGTATGATTCCTCAAATGTGTGAGGATTTGCCTAAGACATTATAAATGAATATTTTATGTGAGGTTGTGTTGAAAGATCATCCTGCCCATATTTGAAATGTACGTATTAGAGAAGATTGCGGGTATACTAGTAGTGGATTGGCTGAAATTCTTGATAAACAATGTATTTTCTCACTCAGATGCACAAAATATTAATGGGGAAAGAAGAACAAATATAGTAACTCATATAAACCCTCTTATGTTGTGATTTTCAGTAACCCTTAATGTCTTCTTAAGCTTTAAGTATCTCCATGTCAAAATGAGTTCAATTTCTGAAACACTTACCATTAAGCATGTCAGCTAAACAGAAGCTCCATGAATTGCTCATAAAATGCTTTACTTATTTAATTCAGATTAGTACATTAAATCTTTTATCTACAGTATCATAATGACTTTCACTTCTGATAAAGCTACATAAGCTCTGTAATGTGAGGTTAAAAACTTGGGAGTTGTTTCAGCAAATAAAAAAAAGTAACAAGATCATATCTTAAAATTGCTAAAATGATTGCTGTTTCAAAAATATGCATTAAAATCTACATTGTGAGTACCAGTAATTTTCAGAGTAATGTAATTCAATTTAAGTTGTAGGACTCAGCCATGTTTTACAGGCTCTTTTTTATAGCTCTTGCAGAATGTACTAATAGCTGGTTGACCAGGCTATAGAGTGTAAAATTCTCTTTCAACATTATACATTTTATGAGCTTAACTGGTTTCTATCAGAAAAAGAACAATTAAAAAGACAAAGAACAATATGCACACATATACCACATCTTAGTACATTTTTTTTTCCACTTATGTGTGGTCAAGCTGTAATTAAAAATGAGAGGAATATACAGTAAGGTAATAGATAATTAATATTTATTAACAAATTAGTGCCTTTTTTCTTTTCTCTTTTTTTTTTTTTTACCTTCTTTGTTAATGGTATTCTACCTCTGTTGTTAATGGCCTAGTTAAACGTTAGCTGTATCTGAAAGAATACTCTCAAGTGAGTTATAGTCCTGTAAGGCTATATAGCCTATAGCATATTTAGCAAAATCACGCTAGAGGCTACAACCTAATTCCTTGCTATCATTGGCAATATTTCTGATAAAATGTATTCAAAAGACGTGTCCAGAAATTGAGTTTTATAACGTCAAGTGTGAATGATTTTAAAAGAATTGTAAATTCTACGAAGAAATGTTATCTCTCTTGATTGTTTGACATCTAAAGGTTACTGCAGAAGATCCTTTCCCATACTGCACGTAATTGGAAGCTGGAAAATACTAGTTTTGACACCAAGATGCACAAAAATAAACCAACATATTGAATTATTTTTCCTCTGCTCAGAATCCATTTTTTCCATAAAGGCAAAGATGGCAAATGGTAATTAGTCTCCTTTTGTCTCAGCAGGGCACCAGACAATAGTTCAGCATGGCTCACCAGGGTTGCCCAAAACGTAAAGCTTACTAAGCAGTCAATAATGTGACTGTTTACTTACCTAAAGAAAAATACTCGCTGTTGTCAAAAGCACATTCCCTGCAACTAATTCAGTTCATAAACTGAAATTATTCCATCGGGGAAAAAAGATCCAGTCAGTTGTGTGGGATAAGTACTTTCACACAAAAATTATGAAGTGAGGGACCTTTCTTAACAGATATTGAAACTTGTGTTTGTAAAGTCAACAAAACAGGCAGGCATGGTGCCACTTCCAATCTAATGTAGCCAAGATCACTCTGTCTGGACTTGCCCTTCTTTAGTTCTGAGTGATGTTACCTAGCTGTTCCACAATGGGAACTGTCTCCGTCCCTTGTGTATTAATTAAGCAATACTTGGTGAGGAAAAAGAAGTTTTGAGTCAACAAAATATTACATGATCTAGTTGTCTTATTTTTTAGCAGTATATTTTGGTGTCAAAGTCCCTCAAAGCTGTCAAAGTTCAGACAGGCTTCTTACTGTCCTGTGCATGTCAGAGTTTTCCTAGCTGTCCCAAGTCACCAAAACACTTTTTTTTTTTTTTCCTTTCTGCAAATCCTCATGATGCAAGCTCACCAACTAGGGATGCACAGATTCTGCAAAGGCTGCTGGAAATCCTGGGCAATTCAACAAAGTTCATAGAGCTGCCTTGCCTTTGGGTATGGGAAGTCTCAGTGCTAGTCGGTGTGAAATCACACTTTGGGTCAAGTCAGGTTAAAAGTATATATTATTTCAATATTTGCAGTAGCAGAGTGAGACAGCACAGTTACAAATTCTCAAAAAGGAAAGAAAAATGTGCTTACCTACTTTTCCCCAAGATCAGATCCAAAAGGCGTCTCGCCCTATATTCATCTGACTTGCCATGGACATTTGGATCATTTCACTTCATGCAAGCTTCTGATGTCTGCATGTATCTCATCTCAGGTTGTAGCCATAAAGCAGACTCCACTCCTGCTAAAACACTCTAGTATTTGCAGCAAACCCATTTCCTGTCATCCTGCAGAGATTCCTTTTACACTGACTTTTTTTTTCACATTGTCCCAGCTTATCAGCACCTTACTTGGCAATGCCTCTGACAGTTCTCCTGTCAAAAATTGCTGTCTTCTAGAGCTGCAGGCTTTATCGGGCACTAACATGTGACAGCAGACAAAACCTGCCTAACTTCGACTAACCTAGAAACAGCTTCTCTGTTCAAGCAAAACAGCTGCTTCTAGCCTTTACTTATGCCTTGGTGAGCACCATTATTTATAGCAGTGTGAAGTGAAATTCAGAGCCTCATCTTTTATATCATAGAATGGTTAGAATTGGAAGGGACCTCAAGGATCATCGAGTTCCAACCCCCCTGCCGTAAGCAGGGTCACCTCCCACCAGACCAGGTTGCTTCAAGCCCCATCCAGCCTGGCCTTGAATACTTCCAGGGATGGGGCAGCCACAGCTTCTCTGGGCAACCTGTTCCAGTACCTCATCACACTCACAGGAAAGAATTTCTTCCTAACATCCATTCTAAATCTCCTTTATTTTGATTAATATATTAGACATAATCATCTTAATGGACTTAATGCATTTACCTATTTATCCAGTCAAGACTAATTTAAAAATCACATGCTTTTTTGGACAGATAACGTCTATGTAGGCTAGTAGGTGCTTGCTCTCCATTTCTCTTATGGTATTTCTGTACCATACCTGCTCTCCTTACCCTGGTATCCAGGATCCAGTGAAAGGTCTGATCCCTGTAAGATCCCTATGGTAACAGGTATTTTGTTTGTCCCACCCAGTTCTTTGTGGATGTCCCAACTTAGTCCCCCCAGCCCAAATTCTGTTCACAACCTTGAATAAGACAACTTTCATAGTTAAGGTTGCAGATCAATAACGACGTCTCCTCACATACCTTCTTTCCATCTTCTTAAGGAATAAGCCAAAATGCATATTTGTATCTAGTTACAGTTTTATAAAATGAAGGTTGAGACTGGGGTTAATTTTAATGAAATATTAGGCAGGTTTTATTTGTGTTTTAGAATATTATTTCAAATCACTAATATAATAGAATTTTGGAATATAAATTAGTTTTCTTTGTTACATGGACATCTAAAGCAGTAATAAATAAAAAAAAAAAGTGTTTTCTTTCAAACAATTAAATCCAATCATGTTAGGTTCAAAAGTGTGTATTTTGCTATGTTTTCTAGAAGTTAATTACACTTACAAAGACTGCTTGTCAATAGTATAGATTTAGAACTCCAATTAACTTAAAATCTTGCAAAACATTTAATAACATAAATGTTCATTGCTACAAAATCAAAACAACCAAAAACATTATGGGGAACATAATGTGAAGGGGTATCTAATGGATTTCCAATCATCCTCTCTGAAAGACTTAATAATGCCATCTCTTAAGATGTAGTAATTTTGTACTCTAACGTAAATAATTAGATCTCTGCACAATAAATACTATTGTAGTTATTGTAGTTACCATCAACGTGACAGGCTCGGAGAGTCGGGGTTCAGCCTGGGGAAGAGAAGGCTCCAGAGAGACCTTATCACAGCCTTCCAGTACCTAAGGGGGTCTAAGGGAGAAATGGGGAGGGACTCTTTTTCAAGGAGAGTAGTGAGAGGATGAAGGGTAATGGTTTTAAACTAAAAGAGGGAAGATGTAGACTAGGTACTAGAAAGAAGCTCTTTAGTGTGAAGGTGGTGAGGCCCTGGAACAGGTTGCCCAGAGAAGCTGTGGCTGCCCCATCCCTGGAAGTATTTAAGGCCAGGCTGGATGGGGCTTTGAGCAACCTGGTCTGGTGGGAGGTGTCTCTGTCCGTGGCAAGGGGGTTGGAACTCGAAGATCTTTAAGGTCCCTTCCAACTGTGAGCATTCTATGAGTAGAAAATTAACAGAATTGCATTTACTAACAGAAGGAGTGAACTTGCACCTAAAACATTAAAACTGTAGCATAGAATCATAGAATATCACCTACACTGAAGTTTGACTTTCTTACTATTCAACTTAACCATGAGGGACTGAGAAACAGTTGCAAACTGAAAATTTTTCATATACTTCTCAGAGAATGGAGCTTTAGATTTAAATGAAATCTAAATCCTGGAATTATCTATTCATCCTGACTCTGTAAACTACCTTGAATAAATGCATTAATGATAACATGCCACAATATGTAGTGTGATTTTATTATAAGACTTACATCATGCTCAGTGAAAAACTTTTGAATAAATTCTGTCTTCAGAATGGGAAGCCCTACCAAAAATGAAATTTTTATAAGGCACATGAGGAAAATCCACGCTACAGAAGTCAGTATATAATTATCTTGTTAAGCAGAACTCATGCATTACCATCACTTTTTATTTGTGGAAATAGAATGAACATTTTAGTAACAAATAGAAAATTTTAGTAATAAAATTTCATTTTATAGAAAAACCTGATGCCATACTTAGAAATAAAGACAGATGGAAAGAAGACAAATATTAAAAGCTGAGAAAGCAAGAACATCTGTGTTATGCTAATGCATATGGTGGGAAAAAAATAGTAAGAATTCCTGATTTATTGTTGTTCATCATCAGGATTTTTTGTTTGTTTGTTTTATCTGACAGCCTCTCTCTGAGGATCACTAGAAACAAAATTATAAACGTTTTGTAGCATCTAGCAACTATCTATATACCTGTATCAGTTACTGAAACAGTAATACACTTTTTTTGCCTAGCACTTCAGTGTTGAACTGGCAGTAAAATACATGGATAACTGACTTGAAAGCCTATCTTGATCAAAGATGCTCCAACTTGATTTATTTTTTTCAATAACTGGAAAGTTCATAATGGACAATTAAAGGTAATTTCACAATAGAAGCAAAGTAAAATGATATTCTACAAAGAAATGTTTGAAGTTAGATAAATGACAGCCTGATAAAGGTTCGTTGTGAGAAGTGTAACTCCATAAATTGTTTTATTTCTTATATCAGCATGATGCTCTAGTTGTTGACAGTCTTGATTTATTTGTAGTTGTGACCTTTCAGATTGAGGAGTCTTGCTCTACAGGGATCTGAGAAATAGCTCTGAAATATGAGAAATATTATTTTCAAATCCTTTTTTTCAAATAGCACTTTAATACGTGTTTCAAATATTGCAGCAAATGTTGCAAAACTGATTTCTTCTGAAAAATAAATAAACTGTTGTGGTGATTAAATACCACCTCTGTATTTAAATCTTTGTCAAAGAAGGTAAATTAATTACAGGTGTGCATACTATGGTATTACTAGAGAGAGGAAAAAAAAACCCAACACATTTTATTTTAGATACCTAGATAAGTCTCGTGACAGTCATACGTAAGAACTAGAAATTTACAATGCTTTTCCAGATCTTGTGATTTTCTTAGACCTTGTTATTAAGTTTCTTATAAAGTTTAATTTCTTTGTAGTTGGCATGACTAGTTCAGACAGTGGATGTAGCATTAATTCCCATAATTCTGAAGTTACTTGATTGAAATCCTCAATTGCTGCTCTTCTGATTACAGGAATGTCCCCTCTTTTCATTAGCAATAAAAATGTGATTTTCTTTTGGGTATTTGGGATTATTTTTTGTTGTTGTTGTGGGGTTTGAGGTTTTTGACAGCTAGTAAATGTCTGGTATGTCTTTTAGTACCTTGATAATGCTTTCCTTAGCAAGCATTTTGTCTAGTAATGATTTTATACTGTTTTCTCTTCAAAGTTTTTGTAATCTTACAAGAAATTTTTAATTACCTGAGCTTGATTCTGTCCTTAACCTATTTACAGGCACCGCTACATATCACAATAGAGAGCTATGATTATCAAATAAATGCTAACCTGTAGCATAGAATGTTAAATATGATGTGGAAGATTTCTGTCTTCGTTGCCAAGGGAAGTCACTCCTGTTCATTGTTCTACAGATGGGTTTTAATGTTTGTTTTAAGATTTTTCATTGAAATATCAAATATGGTATGTTGTTCAGTGTGCTATTTGCAGTATTATCATCCTTGTAACAGATTTTAAAATCTGTGGTGAACAGAACAGTGCTGTGGTGTGGAGTTGTAGCATAACATTTATTTATTCTCAGTGAGCAGTTTTGAAGTACAATGGGTACTTCTATTATACTTAGCGAAGTGGCACATATTCTTTCCTCTTTCTCATGATGATTGAAAATGTTGCCTGTTTTTTTGGTTTTGATCTCAAATACATAGGCAGGGTATTTTTGTTGTTGTTGGGTTGTTGTTGGGTTTTTTTTGTTTGTTTTTCTTTTTTTAAGAGAGAATGGGAGAGGGGAGGAAAGTATTTGAAGTACAGCATCCTTCTTAAATTTTGCATACAGTTGCCATTTTCTACCATGGTCAACAAGGTCCATCTTCCAGTCTTGGCTGAACGTACTCAGCGACTCATGTGAGATGCTTGGTCTCTTGCAGGACTGTATACTCTGCTGTTTGAAAGGGGCAGCTTTCTTTTGTGTTTTGGTGAAAGAATAGGAAACAATGTTACAGATTGTCTGGTTTTCTCTTCTCATGTTTAGAATTTCTTATGAGCTGATTAAAAGAAAGATAATGCTGTTACTCTACCCCCATGGTAATAAGGAATTGTCAGGAGGCTAAATCAGTTCCACCCCATTGAGTTGTGAGTGAATTTAGGATACTGGCTGCTCTGACTTCTTAATGGGATGCTCTCATAAGCGCTTCATACTCCATTCTCAATTTTGACGTATTCGTTTCATCGTATCGTGCTCTCTACCCCTGTCTCATTCCCCACAGGAGACATAGGTTACTTGCAGAGATCAGTCATTTCTTCTGGACCTTGTTACTCTTGGTCTCCTGATTTACCCATCAAATTATGCAACAGAGTCCAATAATTATTTAGTCAGGACAAAGACTAAGCTGTTGGGTACACTCATACAAGGACCAGTTTTGTTGAGGAGATTGAAAAGTAATCTTTGAAAAACTGAAATCTTGCATAGTCTTCAGGATAAAATATAGAAGATTTATTCAAGAAGATTAAACCCCAAAACATCCAGGCCATTAAATAGAACTTTTCCATAAGGCTTCTAGTTTTGAAGTAGATTTTGGTGTTAACCAGTTTTCATTATACTACTGTGAAAATTAAAAATGCAAGTGCTGTGTTTTTTGTCTACCTTTTTAAGACAAAATTAGCTTTGGCTGTGTTAGCATTTATTCATATACAGCACAAGTAGTAAGTGGATGAACATGAAAAGGAGATAAATTCCATGCAAATGAAATTATTTCTCACTTCCATGTTAGTAGAAAGCCTGGGTGATGGGTGTTTTAGAATTGTCAAATCATGGTACAGTGAGTAAAAGTTTTCAATCTCTTGAATTAGAACTCTCTCATTTCTTCCTATCAGGGAACTTATGGCACAGATTGACTTGTAAACTATGTATACAAGAAATTTCATGCATTATATGCATTCACAATCACTATTATATTTTTTCTTGTACTGGTAACATCTGTTTAAATTTGTAATAAGATCTTTTGTGTGTAATTTATTGTCCTATGTCATTGTTTTCTTGATGTGGTTTACATTTCAAAGTGGAAAAAAAAAAAAAAAGGAAACGTACACTTAAAAATTATTTTCTTAAACAACAAAGCATTTTAACTTTCTTTAAGATTCAGGTTATGAAAACTTTTCCAAGATTTTTTTGAGTCATAAATATTGTAAAATATGTTCAGGTTATCACTGAAGATCGGTTATAGGATACATCAATAACTAAATAATATTGTAATGAAGTCAGTCTGAAAAGATATAGTCATGTTATTAACCTTGTACAACTTATTAATGTTAATTGCAATATTATAATTTTTATTTTCATATGAAATTCCTATATATGATTCAGGTATATTTTTAATATATAATATCAAAAAAAACCCAAGTGTGGCATATTCATGAAATTATGTGCACATACTCGCTTTGGGTAAAACACTGCTTGCAGAGAGGAGGTTGGCTGCAGAATCATTACACTGATAGAGAAATATTCGTTACCTGTCTTCACTGGAACCAGAATTTTTACCTGATGTGAGACAGTCTTTTTCATGTATTTCATGTATTTCTGCAAAAAAGGAAATAAAACCCCACAACAACAACAAAAAAAAACCAAACAAACAACAAAAAAACCCCCCCAAAACAGGGAAATCTTTAACTGGCTTTTAGTGATTCCTTATCCACCTGGAGGATGAGATGACTCTTCCCCCTTACAAAGGAAAGAGTTGTATTAATCTGTTTTTTTCCACTTGGTTAGGTTTTGGGAGAGGCTCTTTGTCCATCAGGGGAGTCTGCAGGAAGAAATAAAAAATCCCAGGGACTCCAGAGTCTTATAGCTACAGAGAGAGATGGGGTATGAGGCATTTCCCTACATACACATCAATATTCTGGAGAAACCACACAGGTTCATCTGAAGGACAGAAGTAAAGGTTAGTACTCATGCAGGCAGTGTTTATCCCTTCCAACGGGCCAGTCAGTGATCATTTCTGAAATCTGAAGAAGTAAAGCATACATTCACAGCTCCTGGAGGTTTTAATAGAAATGTTAGAGTTTCTTCCTTTTTAAAAAAAAAAAATAAAAAAAAAAAAAATTGTTTCTGTCTTCCATAAATAAACCAACTCCATTATGTAGCACATCACAGTGTTTAGGAGCACTATCTGCTTTAGGGGGCATTCGAAAAGAAAATATACCAGGCCTGGATGGAGTCATCTCTAAGGATTGAGCAAGTTCCTAGCAAAGAGTAGCAGGAGCTAAGTGAAGGTTAGCTGGAAGTACAGTTGTTAGCTGGAAGTAGAAAACTCTCAAACTCTATATGCATCACCCAGCAATGTAGGTACTTCAATGCATAGTTTTCAGGATGGTTGTTCTTGGGATGAAAAAAATGTACCTACATGCGTTTTGTTGATAATATTTGTATAGCAGTGTTGCTTCTTTTTTCTTTATTTCTTTCTTTTTTTTTTTTTCCTCCTCTAGTATATTGTGAAGTGCTTTGGGATGATAAACTTTAACTTGGTACCTCACATGTTGAGAGTGAGGCAGTGACAGTTTTAGTGACCAGCAAAGCTTTTGGGTTTTTTGTGGAAAGCAGACATTCAGGACACATTCCCCACAGGTGAGTTTGATTAAAAAATGCTCTAAAAGTCTTAAAATATCTGATGCTTTCAGAGAAAAGAAGTAAAATCTCCACTTTAATGGCTTTGAGATTTTGCATTGCCTGTTCTTTGATACGACAAAAATGCCAGCATCATAAAAATGCAGTAAGTTCTGTATTTGTACAACATCCTCTGCAGTCTTTTTTCTCTCCTCTCCTCTCTTTTGGTTTCCCTTTTGGCTCCCAAGGCATCTCTCTTCAACAAACTGTTAGCTTTCATATCTTGCAAGGTTTTCCTGTTGGCTTGCTTCTACCTCCTATAATTTGCAGAACTGGTAAACCAAATCTGAAATATTTTTATCTGCTACCCTTCATAAAAGAGCAAAGCTGTATTTACATTCAAATAGAAAATACTGAAATGTAGATTGAAAGGCACACTGTCAGAAGAGACATATTCTTCTTTTTCCCATTTCCCAATGGGAAAATTTCCCAGTACTGTTATTAATACTTTCTTTTTAGCTCTTGCCAATATCGTAATTTAACTGCTGTCATCTATAACAATAAAATTACTGAAGAGGATGTGGAGTGATACGCCAGCTTTACAAGAATAAGCACCTTTGCAGTGGTTTACATAGTATCAACTAGACTTCATAATATCTATACATTTTTTTTATTGCTTTGTGTATACCATTAAAAATTGAGTAATTAATGTTAAAATATAATTGATTCTAAGTAGACACAGCAGAATAAAAAGTACCATTAAGCTGAAGGGACAGAATAGATCCTTCCACAATTAAGGGACAGAATTAAGTTCTATGTTACCTGAAGAAAACCCTTCTTTTTAAAGAAAGAAAGGAAAAGAAAACAAATAGACAAAGACTAATAGAAAATTAACTTCCAGCATTTACATGTTGTGGTCTCTTGGGTTTTTTCTGCAATAAAATGCCATTTTTGTAGAGTTATGTTTAGTAAAATTTAATTCAATAGCTTGATCTGAGACAAATTGGATTGGATTTTACAAACTTTTGAATTTGTCACCAAATCTGTATTTAGATTAGGTAAGGTAATAGAAGACTATGCCAAGTTAAATATGGGGGAAGGGGTGGGAGGGATGGGGGTGGGAAGAAGCCCAATCAAGGAAAAAAAAAAAGCCCACCAATCATCAGGCATACTGGGATAAAATAGACAAAGTAGATCAGAGCTCTTGCAAACTATATAAAAGAATTCCTTTTGTTTTCTTGCCATTTGTGAGGCTTCTGTTAGCATACTCAGTCTAGGGCACTGCACTTCCAGTGCAGACGTGAATCAGCGGGAGAATGTCTGGGAGAAAATGAGAATAATCAAAGTTCTTGACTTGAAAGGCTGAAAGAATTGGAAATCCTAAAAATCTATATAAAATAAAAATGAAGGAGAAGAATGTAAGTCTCAAAATAGATCAAAAAGTGTGTTAGCACTTCTGAACTTGGTGTCTATATCCTGTAAGGATGTTGTGTTTCAATATGGGGGTGGGGGGTGGGAAGAGAAAGGAGCAAGAAGTAGAATTTCTCATGTTATAGAAACTCTCTTTAAATCTATGAAAAAGCAGATAAAAGCTGACCCATACAGGTGGAAGGGTAAGAAGGGCATCGTTTTCTGGTGTGGATTTATTGTGAGCAATATCTGTTGCATTGCATAGCTTTCTGATATGCCAGAGGTAGGCTGCATGGCTGTTTTTGAAAGAAACTTCATCTGTGCTATGCACTGCCCTTTTGAGTGTGTTCTGTTGCTCAGCCATATATGCTATTAAAACTTATGTCCATAAACTCTCTCAACTGAATCTCTGTAGGATACCAATATTTTTCTCTATCCTATTTGTGATGAGCTCTCTTTAACTATCCTGTGTTCTAACCTTGATCCTATATCAGATGTACAGTCCCACTCAAAAAATAGCCTCATTCAAAATAGGACCATTAATAATTGTGTTGCTGACCAGTATCAAATTTGTGAATTGGAAGATTAAGTTAATCTAGTAAAATAATTTAGCTTTCTGTTTTACTTCTGACAGCTCAGGCTCTCTGAGGAGGTGTGCCCTTAGTTTATACCATTACCTTCAAGTTCTGTTCTCAGTAAAGCATGCAAAAACCTATTAACTTTTCAGAGTTTGCTTCATCATTCCTTCCATCCAATTTAAATTAATGCTGTGTTCAGATCATCAGTCCTTCATCAGGCTCATAAAGGGGAGAGAATAGACATTTAAAATTATTCCAAGCCAGACTATTCATAGTTCTAATGTCTTTTAAGTCCTCTTGCATAATTACATGGGAAGTATGGACACTTTGGAGCAGCTAGATCATTTAATGTGATGTAGGCTACTGATTGCATGTTGGTTTTATAGGAAAACCATTATCCAGAAGTTTCCTTTACATTATTGGTGTTTCTCGTCTATTTCTGTAAGTTTTTGAAATACTGATATTTAGTTGCATAACATGATATATTAAAAAAAAAAAAATTGTCTCAGTATTTTTTGAATCAAATACTGTCATGATCCCATCTTCCAGAACACTTCCATGAGTCTTTTGATGAAAAATGAAATAAATTCTCTTACACCCTTTTTATCTGTATATGAGGCACTTTTTAATTTAATTGCAGAAATTCACAAATATAACTGACTGACAGTGCTAATATTAATTCCAGATTATTAGGTGTTTATTGTATTCATTGAAGTACATGCTGCCAGCAAAAACACTTGAGCAGTGATCAGCACGTGGATACAAATGGAATGGTAATGAAAAAAATGTTAATAGGCCAGTGTGAAGACAATAATGGTTTTGCCGGTAAATTACATTATAATTAGGAACTAATAAAAATACAGTATAACTCACAAGTATGACTTTCCCCAGATAAATATCTTCAAAGTAGGCTAGACAGTAACAATGGTATTCCACATAAAAATTTGAGTCAATTTGACTCATCCATGCATCAGTCTACTAAAACTTTAAAAATAGCAGAGAATAACTTTTGAGTATCTCTGTTGTCCATGTGCTAGCCTTACATCTCAGACTCACTAGCAGCCAAGCCTTTCGTCAAGTTCTGAGACATTATTTATTTCAATTCAGTTGGTCGATCAAGTCAATGTTATTCATTACCATACTTAGAGACGGAGAAATAAATCAAAAAGAACAGTCATTATTTCACTCTAAAGGTTGGATCTATTCCCCTAGCAAATATGCGTATCACCAGAACTTTCTTGAGTGAAGGGGATTTATGAAGGGGCAATCATGCATGACCAAAGTGATACTCTCTGAAGTTGAGATGGCTGGCCTGGCCAATGTTGTGGAAACTTTTTGAAAAAAACGACGAATATCCTGATTTAAGATTACAAGTTGATATGGAAAATACTTTACTAATTAGGAAGTTATAACATTAAAAAGAAGTCCATAAACGCTTTCCTCTGAAAAGTTAGATGTAGTTGGGAAATGTTATGAATTTATGGACCAAACGGTAGCTATCAGGTAGACATAGACATCCTCAGTGCTGTGTCAGGAGACAAAATGCTTTTAAAGAAGATAAAAAAACCTATGGAAAGAAAGAAGAATATATAATATCAAAAAGCATTCAAAGAATTCCTTCAGCTACTACTGAACCTTCCCTTAAGCTTTGGGGAGCTACTACCTGCTAANAAAAGTAGCAGAAGAAAACCCAAACAAAAAGATAAGAACCTCTTCACACATAACCTTTAAGTTTTGTAACAAAAGATAAGCAAGACAAGAGAGAAGAACAATAAAACTATGTTAACTTCTCCCCTTTTGACCTTCCTCTAATTACTAAGTCCTTATTTTTTCTTTATCTGTGATAGTCTGTATATGGTTTTGATTCATGTTGATAGGATACTGATTTTGTACATGCACAATTTATTCCTGAAATTGTTATAAGTCTCCCTCATTAGCAGATAATGTATAGGAGTAGGGGAAAGACTGAAAGTCTTCATTTCATAAGTGTAAATGACTCTGTCTGGAAGCTAGGTAATCCACATTTATTCTTGGGTCTGATTAGAACTGTCACTCAAGTGCTTGCCATTTGAAATCAAGCATCTTGGACAGTAAGAAACTGGATTGTGTCATAATCCTGCTGTAAGAGAATTAAAACTCACATATCAACATCAAAGGGAAGAAGGAAGGACTAACAGGAAGAAGAATTGACAAGGGATTAGCTAGATTTTCTGTCTCTATAAAAGCTTGTGCTGGTATTCCTGAGTTTCAGAATATGAAAGTTTTCCTTGATTAAGCATTAAACATGGAAAAGTTCAGACACAGGACTCATCTACAATGTGATTACACCTCTCCTTCCTTCCAACAGATGTATAAATGGGCTTAGCAAGTTTTATTCTGTATTATCGACTTCTCAAATGCTGTTCTCCATTACAAAAAAGGTTATGTCTTCTCCTGAAGGTTGTCTCAAAAAATAAATTTGTGATGTAAATGTACCTTGTCATCCTGGGTTGCATTGAACGTGGTTTTGTTATGCTCTAGGTCTCCAAGTGTTGCATTGAAGAAAACAAAAACATAAAGTGTAGATTTACTATCCCAAAGTGAACCACAGCAGTTTGCTAAAAGAAGCTTTTAGGCTTTAAATAAAAGCATGTGGAAGCACAGACTTAATCATTCATGCTGAAATGTTTCCCTTTCCTACACTCACAAGAGTAATATTTGCACTGTTTCCTTTTTTATTCGTTATGTAAAAAGAACAATTCTTTCCCCAAAATGAGGTGTACGCTTACTGTGCTATATACAGAAAAACCCCCACAGCAGTCCAGCAACATAGTAAATCCTTGTGATCGCTTCCATAGTGGTAATGAAGCACTTTATAACATCGTGACATAGATGCTAAAGAAAAGATTTGTTTCAGAGTATATAACTTTGATTCTCTTGCTAATTCCCCAAAACATACAAGTCTTTTTCAGGAAAATACTTTTCCAGAAGAAAATAGGTGCATCGTTTTTCTTTTAAAAAATCTGTTTCTAGAATTGTTCAGGAATTGAATTAACTTCAGTAAGTAATGTATGAAATTCTGGATGCCCCCCAAGTACTTGACTGCTGCACTTTTGACTTCATAATAATGCTTAGTTCCTGAGATAAATAATCCATAATGAAAATTCACCATTCTTGCTCTCGCAGCCATCAATCCTAGCCTGGAGTACCTATGTTTCATTATGACTACAATTCCAAATTGTCTACTATCCTTGACTTAAAACCAGACTAATCCAGCTCCCATGCTTTGAAACTGTCATTACAATTAGTATGCAAACTTTGCTGCTAATTCTTTAGAATTTCATTAGTAGCTGTTTTTGGGTCAAATCCTTTCATTAATCAAACCCTATTTTATGAATTATGTTGCTACCAATTTTGGAATATATTTGCACAGAGATAAAATACCAATAGGGTAAATTTTACCTCCCATTGTCAGTAAGCTTTGTAAGGTATATACTAAGTTCATAGCTCACTTTCTATCTCTTTGCCAGCAGAGAAACAATCCCTTTCCACACTGATAACGTATCATTTAAAAAAAATAAATATATATGGTAAAAGAAAAAAAGCAAAACCTTTAAGGCTGCAAAAATGAAAACAAGAAGATAAATATTTCAAGCAAAAAGGCATTAAAGATGAAACGTTATTAACATCCTAACAGTAAAAAGCTCAGTAACTCAATATTTCACTTGCTTTATGACTTTCATCTTGCACCTCGATTTACATCAGTAGCTGTCGTAGACTCGGAGGCATTTATTGCTCAGACTTATTTGTATTGGAAAATATGTAAGTATTGCAAAGAACAGTCTACATCTATAATTGCCAAATTATAAAATGGATCTTTCTCTAACTTAAATCAAAATAACAAAGTATGTGTCTGTCCACAAAAAAATAATGGTGCTGTGTATATATGGCTATAGATATATATGTTTCAAGCAAAATGATGCAAGATTATTTAGTTTTAACGTATCGTAGAACTTGTAGTTAGCTGATTTATGCAACACGTGAGAAGCTTGTTATAATCATTTAATATACAGCAAAGAAATTTTTCATTCTCCAAGACAGTTGCAAGAAATTTTACAATTTAATCAGAATTAATATGAGGCATAAACTGTATTTTATCCACCCTCTTCTATGTCAAAGCTCTATATGCATGAAATACCTTGTTTTGTGGGAGCTGAGATGAACAACTTCTTTCTCTCTTCCAGAATTTCTATATTATACTAGAGTTAGAGATATAAAAGTCTACTTACAACAAAAAATATTTATTTTTAAAAATTAAGACCTCTTCAAATTTCTTATTCCTCCCTTCCCCCCCCAAAAAATGTAAACAAACAAAAAACAAACAAACAAACAAAAAAAACGAACCGAAAATCACCAAAACTTGCTTTTCCTGTATAAGTCACGTGAGAGATGAAGAGATTAATTCTATAATTAATTATTATTAACTATTAATTCTATGGCAATTAGGATGTTCACTCGAGATGGAAGAGTTCTGGATGCTTTTTATTTGCATGTTCCGGAATATTTGTGAATTCATCCCAGAATGACTTAATCTAAAACAAAAATGTAACATGATACTAAGAACAACAAAATTTTCATGTGTAGGTTTTTTGAGGATTCTTTCTTTTTTATTTTTTTTTTTAATGCCTCTACTTCTGAAGGAGTATTGCATTATTTTAGTTCTTTTGATACATTCAAAGTGCATCTACTAGAATAAGGTCTCAGGCATCCAAAACTGTAGCTAGATGAAGAGTTAAAGTACTTCAGTCTGAAACACAGATGTCACATCATATTCCTAGGCAACAATACATCTAAATGAAGATTCTGCTTTTGTTATTAAAAAGGTAAAAGACACGTCTGGGCTGGCTCTCATAAGTAGTTAAGTCATAATTCTAAGATTATTTTTTCCCATATCTAAACCTTAATAGTTTTGGTTTAGATGTTTTGCATTTAGTTTTTGTATTTTAATGAAGTCATGTTTTCCTAAACATTCAGTAAGCTAAAGAACGTGCACTTGTGGAGTCAATAGGAATCCTTCTGCTAGTGAAAACACGAAGTGAAAATATACTATGGTGGTGTAGTTGAGAACTTCTGCTTGATAAACATCATATGACATGTCTCACACATGCAACAAAGTATTCCTTTAGGATAACTCTAACCATTCTATGATTCTATGACATTGTGCTTTGGTGCATTAATTTTCTACTCTGCATTCTAGAAGATGTCCTGATTCTAGCAATCATAAAAATACTCTTTAAACACTGAAAAACAAGCCCAAATATAACAGATATTACAGAATAAATTGACATATCACGGTGAAATCATGAGAAGTAACTCATAAAGTGGCGTACTTGTCTGAAGCCTTACCTGGATTTTCAGTTTTATCCAAGTTCCCCACATCTGTTCAAGAAAAATTCTAGAAAATGTTCTTCGCTTTAGGCTTACATCTTAAAACAGCTGTGAGGACAAACAAGCTCTTTCTTGACTTTCTGGATCTTGACACCGGTCTGTTTGAGAAGGTTGAAAATAGGTTGGAAACAAAACCTTTGTAACCATCACAACAGAGCAGTTGAATAAACAGCCCTGAATATGAGTAACAACACTGAAGAAATTGAATAATTTTTAAATGGAGCATGAACATTTTTTGTATCATATTAAAAATGCTTTTCCTAATGGGCTGGGAATTACATTCTAGCCCTAAATCTCTAATCCTAGTGCTATCCACCCAAAATATATTTTATGTATTTATGTCAAATTTGAAAAAAAGTAATTAAAAAATAGATAAATTCTGTGACAATGGAAGAAGTATACATAACTTCTTAGAGAAAAACCAAGTATGAAGTCTCTCAGTGGTATTAAATATAATGCATAAGCAGAAAGGTGGGTTTTTTTTGCTGATGAACGATCTCAAGAAATGTGAAAACTGCAAATTATAATCTCAAATTTGACACAGTACAGAAGACTGACACAGCAGTCTTCAGTTAGCGCTGCAGAAAAATTACTGCAGCTGTATCCCCTCTGAAACAGCACTAATAATCAAAATTTTTCCTGTAGGTAACAAATGTTCCTTTGTACTTTACTGTCGCAACATTGAAATGGTCTGTTCTTTGCCTGTACGCAGTTGCTTTGTAGTGAAACCAAAGCCAAAGACCAAATAAATGTCACAGCTCAAATTGACTCATGGAATTAATATACATATCTATTTCTCCTTTGTCATTTTCAGCTGAAGAAACAGTGTCTGCTGGCAGAATTCCTTTGCATGTTATTTCAAAGTTATTGAATTTTATCTTATTTCTTTTTCTCTGTTATTCAAAGCAATCCAGTGTTCTCTGCATATTTTATTCCTTCCCTGTGATCATAATGACTCCCAAATATTAGGCTATCACTGGTAGCACAATATCACTGCATTGGTGTTCAAACCTTTTTGTTAGAAGTCATCAATTAAATTATGGCTTGTTCCCTAATTAGACCCTTGAGTACCTTTCACTAATAAACTGCCTCCAGTCTTGTATTTCCTATTTCAACACTAATGCCTTGATTTTTACTGGTATTTCTCACCTTACAGACTTTGTGCTGATACTCTTGAGTGTTGTGCAAAACTGGAGCAGCCAAACAATAACAGTAATAATAATAATTGAATTTTGTATCTTCTGTGATGGAATCAAGTTGTAGAAGGCATGAAGAGCCATCTATTTAAAGACTGCAGAAAGAAGCTAGGAGTATTTAGCCGAAAATGAAAGTGAAGTGGAAAGACGGTATCTTAATGTTCAAGATTCCTGAGTGTAATCTTTGATGTCCAGGGTTAAGCACCTTTCTCATCTGAAAAATTTCTGTGTATTGTTTCCTTTGCATCTTAAAATGTGCTCTAGAAATTATTTTAATATGCTGAGTGCCTGAAAAAATATTTTTTCAGTTTAAAAATATTTGCTTCTGAGGAGAGATCAAGACCCTAAGTTTTAGAGGAAACCCGTGGATTTGCATAGTGATCTATGTAGACCTAAAATAAAGTTCCTGGATTTAACTTCTATTTATCATCCTGAAAATGAGAAGATATGTATTACTTATTTACTTAAAAAATGGCTTAAAATATATATTAAGTAAGTAGATGGACATTTGTAAAGAAAATTTATACTTCAGTATCTAAATAAGAAGCCTAATTTTTCAGAATGCCACTCAGAATTCCATTTCAATCAAAGCCTACAATTGATTAAAGACACCTGGATATAATCAACTAAAAATAGTTTTTGAAATTCAGCTTTTTGTAGTTCTAGATGATAATCTAGATTTTGCCAAAGCATACTTGCATAGGATAAAAACCACGGCAAAATGCTGTCTTCTTTTATATCTTCCACTTCCAATCTACCGTCTGTGCATTGAGCTAAAGGGAAAAAAAAAAGCTACTATGGCACTAGGTGACCTTGTAAAATGGCACTAGGTGAGCTTGTAAACAGATGTTAATATTTTCTATATGATGACATATCAATATACTTAGTGAACTGAGCAGCTAATATTTACGTCCAAATGTCAAAGTGTTACCTAGTTACCTATATTGCATTAAAAAAAAAAAAAAAAAAATTATTTATTTATATGAAACATGAGGTTTTAATTCACATTTAGGACACTTTTTGTTCATATATTTCCTTTGAACGTGCATCTCAATTACATTTGCTTGAAACTTCACTGCATCAGAATACAGGTAAATAATCAGTGATCGAAACCCATGGTATTACGTTCCTCACAGAAGTCCTCCTCTGCTCCTGTATGCAGAGAGCTTGTTGCTTATCACAGCACTGAACTCAAATCATATGAATATGCACTAAGGACTTTTTTTTTTTCTTCTTTTTTTTCCCCCATTAAGCAATTGCTGCAATTGTCACAGTAAAAATTTAGCATCACAGTGAACGAGACAACTTATATGACTGAAGACAATGGAGGTTCTTACTACTCATCAAGGAATTGATTCAGGACTAGGTGTTTCATACGAAAACACCTGGAGATTCAGCATGTACTCTTATAACCAGAGAAGGCGAATCTCTACTACAGCAAGGTAGGTTAAGGCTAAAGGTTCCTGTCCTTTACCATACGTAGAAATAAATTTGCAAATACAAAGCTGAAGTTCAGATTGTAGGAACAGAACTGGAAAGGACAACTTATGACAAAATCCAGTCTCCCAAGTATACAGGTAGCCATGTTACATTCCCACTAAAAAAATCAAGGTTAGCTTAAAATCTTTGTTTAAAAATGCCATTATTTTGGGTTGTTTTTCTTATTATCTCTTTTGAGTACCTGTGTCAGAAACCAACTCACTCCTACATTTTCCAGTGTCTTTTGTTAATTTTATTTCCATTTGCTTTTGTGCTCATGCTGTTAGTTAAGCATGAATGTTTATTTTGTCTTATTCCTTTAATTTTCCTCTTTGTCTGAGTTTTACTAAGTTAAACAAGACACTGTTATAGGCTCTGCTCACTTAATTTCCAGCACTGTGCTGTAAGTGCTGTAAGTGCACTCGGGTAAATTAGTTGTTGAATCAAATGTAGGTTTTTGTTCTGTTCTTAAGGAGAATAAATTCCGGTCCAAAGCTATAAAACCTTTGTCAATGAATTTTATTTTCTCAGAGTTGTTGTGTTGAGGAAGCAATAGTAATATTTTACCACTTACATTGGAACACTTAGTTCTACTAAAGCTGGTAAGATGGTGTGTAAAGCATCAAGTAACTGCCATTTCGAAAATGTAGTACATGTTCTGTCTGGAAATGACAGCATGCAGTAGTGGCAATCTTTTTTATTTTATCAGTAGGAAGCGCCAAGTGTTGTTCCATATTATTCTTACAACTGTGAGAGAGACAACTTATTTTGATAGTTATAGAACAATAATTGCGTGTCAAGAATATAATGCTTCACATGTAGATTGCCTTGAAATTTGAAGGGTAATAATATAAAACACTGGCAAAAAGCAGGAGAGTGAAAATGAATCTGTGCTCTGCTTTTCAAAGTAGGTAATGTTAAATTAAACACATTCACGTAGTACCTAATGCAACAACAAGTGCTATATGTGAGAATTTTATACTCCTGCAGAAGTGGTTTTATACCTGTTGATTCATTGCTTATGTACTGGATAAACTGTCAGAGTTTTCCAGATCTTCTTTGCAGTGATAGCAATGTTTATTTTTGAGGTTATTGGAGTATCATGCAGACAGTGCACACAGAAATGGAAGAAAGCAGCTCCATTTCAGAAATGCACTGCTTCTTTCTAAAAATAATTCAGTCCATTTTTTAAAATACAGTTATATTTAAACCTTTATGAAAATAAAAAGAAACTCCACAAACAGGAAAGAGCTTGCTTTCTGTAGTGGTACTTGCATTCTTCTCCTTTATCTCAAAAGCAGCTATCCATTTTATATGTTTCAAATGTGTAAAAGCTTTATGCACTAATACTGAATATAAATCTCCCCTGTGCCTTTCATAAAATCACTGTAAATCCTGCAGATAACACAACCACTCTAATTCAGTGACTGATGCATGGCTGGTGTTTCCAGTTGCCTGATAGACCTATTTACAATATGCTGTTGCTGCTACATCCTTGCACGGGGTAAGGGTGATGGTTCCTCTACTCAGGGTGGGAAATGCCTCCATGCCACCTACTCCAGGTGCTCTGCTCTTAGAGAGGAAAAGAATTCATGAACCTAGCAGGTTCAGTACTTTCTCAGTGAGTGAATTGATTTTTAACTTCTTCACTTTGCACTGGGTTCTCATACCAGCTGACACCCCTTTATGCCACGTGGGGAGACTACTCGCCTAAGAGAGCTCTTTTCCAGAGGGCAGATGCCAAAGTTTTTTACCTTGTATCTCATATTCCAAGTGGTTTTGTTCCTGCAGCTTCCGTCTTCCTCCTGAGCCCATAGACATTGTGGCTGCCCCATCCCTGGAGGTGTTCAAGACCAGGCTGGATGGGGCTTTGAGGGATCTGCTCTGGTGGGAGGTGTCCCTGCCCATAGCAGGGGGCTGGAACTCGATGATCTTTAAGGTCCCTTCCAACTGTAACCCTTCTATGATTCTAGGATTTATCCAGCATGGTGCTGCAACTCCTTCAGAAATAAGCTTAATGGTCTTTTTATGTCACTAAAAACAACAAAAGATGTGTAATTAGGGTAAGACCAAAGTTAAAGTATCTGCAGGTTGAGTGGTCTACTTTTTCTTTTGTTTCCAACCTTCTAAAGTGCCATTAAAATTGCACCACTTTGTGTGGCAGCTTGAAGTGGGAAAAAAAAACTCAAAAAAAACCCAACAACAAACTCATAAACTGTTTTTCCAGCATGCAACATACAATCTCTTTTTAAGGGGCAAAACCCCTTGATGACTAAAAGCCTTAGTTTGTTTTGCTACATGTTAAAACTGACCTTGGTTATAGATTATTTAAATGATCCGTGGTGAGATGTAAATAATTACAGGAAGACCATTTATAGATGCAGTAAGTTATCATGTAGCATATTTTTAAAGGATAAGAAAAAAATATATTTGCATATTTATTTCCTTCCTTGCCTATTCCCCTTGCTTCCACTAGCTTTCTCACTTTATTTTATTTTTTGCCACTTGACTGCACCCAAGGTCAGGCTCAATGAGAGACAATCTTAAAACAGATAAGAGATGACAGAGAATGCATTCAAAACCAAATATGCAATAATCTGTTAGTGGCAGTAAAGGAGATGTTACCAAACCAAAAATTATGCTGTAAGCAATCATTTTTTTGTCTTTAATTACAACCTCTAGTAAATACCTAATAGATATTAAGAGCATGTGAACTGAAAGAAAAGATGAAAAATAGAAATAATTCTAATGTTCGACAAATTGTTTAAATTGAAGTGATGTGCCAGTCCATCGGTTGGTTCTGTGATTTAATGCACTGGCTAAACTGCTCCATTTTAAGAGAGGACACTAAATTGAGGACACTATTATTTTCATAATAATTTTCATTAAGAGAGGACACTATTATTTTCATAGGTACGTGCGCTTACCTGTAGTAAAGAAATTGTACAATCCAATGTGTGATCTTAAGTCAAGAAATAATGATGTCTTCAGAAACTGTCATTGGAAAAAATACTCAATTTTCTTGGTATAACTCCCATTTCTCTCCCACCCTCAAAAAAAAAAAAAAACAAAAAAACAACAAAACCCCAAAACAATAATGGACTTGCATGACAGCTTGATAGACTGTGCAGGGTTGCTAGAAAATTATTTGTGAATTATCGTTATTTCAACATTTTTTCATTTACGTCACCCACGTAAATGGAGACATGCAGGAAGGCAGAGCGGCAGTGGATGTGGGTAGCAGAATGCTGTTGTTTGCTAACTTGCAAAAGTTTGCCTTCACTGCCTAACATTCCTCTTCATCCTGAGTAATTTGCAAATGATTTTATGCAAGCAAGGCATGAGTGGAAGCTGAGCATAAAACCTTTTTAAAACTGGAGGCAGATGGGACGAGGTCACCCAACCGGTATTCATTCCCAGGAGGTGTGTGCTGCTGCGGCCTCAGAGGGAACAGCACTGGCTTATTTTGGAGGTAAAAGAGCAGGGTCTAATTAGCCCTACTGGAAAAAAAAAAAAAAAAAAAAAAAACTTGAAATGCAAAGCTAATTAGTTGGTAAATCATGGAGCTAATGTATCTCTGGTGCTTCAAGTTTTGTAGGCTACCAACTTGTTCACAGGTAGCTCTGCCGTAGTGGGCTGTACTAGGCAGTTGTTGTGCTGTACAACAGTGAAAGCAGGTTCTGGGGAGCCCTTTCTTTTTTCACTTTCGGTTCTCTAAGTGTCATTCAATATTCAATACTCTTGCCTGCTCGCAGTGTCACAGCCCCTGACTTTCTTATCAGTAACACCACAAGTCCTCTCTTTAAAGAATGGGGGTTTAACTTAATGAGCTTCAAAAGGACCAAAGGGGAGGATGTAGCACACATGCCTTCTGGTTTTGTTTAAATCAGAGTTAGACTGGCCTTTTTGACTGTTGCAGATGCTTATAATTAATAAAATGGTGATTAGTTTCTACTTCAGGCGTGAGCATATATAGGAGTTGTACCTGAATCTGAAACTGATGGAGGGAGTAAACAATTTTAAGAGATAACCGTTGCAGCATTTGTACTCCAGCCAATATGCGACACCTTCAACTGATCACAAAGTCTTCCTTTTATTTCAGTTTATTGTGGAGCAGAATTCGAATGTGGTTTTCTTTTTTCATTTCAATGGTTTTTGTTTGGTTTTGGTGGTTTTTGTCTTCTTATTGACTACTAAAAAATAAAGAAAAGAGGTTTTTCTTTAACAGGAGAGACACAACTGCCAGTGTGATTTTACTGAAGATATTCTAGCGTTTTGGCAAGGAAATGCTATGCATTCATCATTAAGTATTTGTTTTAATTATTCAGTACTAACTGAGGAGAGAATGCACCAGTCAATGTGT
Organism: Pedionomus torquatus; assembly: GCA_013398155.1. Lineage (NCBI taxonomy): Eukaryota > Metazoa > Chordata > Aves > Charadriiformes > Pedionomidae > Pedionomus > Pedionomus torquatus. Next base: position 395,466 of record VZRU01006243.1, read on the forward strand.
TGAGTGAAAGGTTAATGTCTTTCCTGCCTGAATGCTGACAGCTAGATTTCACTTCTGGATTCCCTGGATTTCACGCAGTTACAACTGAACTGAAAATAAAAGCAGTGGGGTTGCATGGGTACGATAGTAGCATAAACAGCAAAATACTCTTGTAAGTATTAGATGTTCCCAGAAAGCTTTTAAACAGATGCTGTGGTGTTGCCTTTGAAAAGGTTTAGATGAAATCTTACCGTTACTTGTAATGTTGCTTAAGTACAGTTTGGTGGTCCCCTCAGGAGCACATCTTGACTAGTGAAGTGCAACAATATAGGTTGCAGCAGGTACTTCCAAACATCACGCCTGACAGCTTGATGATAAAACAAGCAAAATATTTAAGTGTTTCATATTCCAGAGGGACAGGTTGTGCTGCTTTCAAAACTCAACGCTCATGTTCCATTGCAAAATAGATCTGTGTATGTATCCACACACAAGCGAAGGCAGATGATGGGCACTCAGTCTCTGCTGAACACCATTATCCTCAGAAGTTTTCTCTTCCTAATTTCTCTTTCTCTTCCAGACTGTGAGTACGGCCCTTTGCAGAGACTCAACATCTTCTTGCAGCTTGCAGTGAGTCTGCCTGGTCTTTGGAAGCTGACCCACGTTTCCTCCTCCTGGTCTCTGCGGTAGGTGGGACGACTGCCAGTGCTGATCCGAAGGCAGCACGCCCGAGTTAATACCATCATCTCTGCTGGGAGCGTAGTGGGCTTGGACTAGATCAGACGGGCACCCAGCCAGCTGGAAGGGAAGATGGAGCAAGGGCAGGTCTGTCTGCCAAAGGCGGTGATGGCAAACCTGTGGGATAAAAACAGGTTGGTTCAGACAGACACCTCAGGATTTAATAATGTCCGAATATATTCGGAGCCTAAAATTAGGACTGCAGCCCTCGTCCAAGCAATATTTAAGTGTAAGCCTTTGGTCTGCCATCAGTCAGGAGTACATATGCTTTACAGATTGATGTTAGGTGAGAACACTCAATGGTTTAATCAGTGTTATGTGGAGAAGTTCACATTTTCAAATCAAAGTTGGTATGATTTTACTTTTTTATAGTGTATTGCTAAGAAGAGAGAGTGCTTTTATCTGGGTTGTGCATTGTCTAAAATGAAAAGCAATTCATTGTATCTACTTTGTAGTAGATTTGGTGACTACATAGAGAGCATACCAAAGTGAAATTTGGATCCTTTATTTTGTTATCTGATTTTTTTTTAAAAAGAATAATAGAAATTCTTTAAGATCAAGACAAGAATATACAGCAAAGTGAATCTTGCACAGGTGCTGTTTTGAGCAAAATGGTTTAAACAACAAAAACGTTCAAAGATATCAGTGGAGGTAGGAAACTGGGGTATTGTCTCGATCTTGGAACATGACTAGGGAAGGGTAAGTGGAGATACTTGGTCTCTTTTTAAAGAAGACAAACAACTGTTATCCAACATAGGATAAAAAAAATAAAAATAATTTTATTCTCTTTAATTGGTTATAATAACTTGAACCCTCCCTTGCTAACTTAGGAAGACATTTTAAAAAGCATATTTGCATTAAATGATCAAGTGAAAAATGTATGCAAAAAAAACATTAAATATTCTAACAGTCTTCATTAGGCTGCTGCAAATAAGAAACGTTCCTATATAATCAAAAGCACTAGATTTTTGGTTTTCCTTTGTTGGAAACAAGTTGCTGTATTTTAATAAAGCTGTCTGGAAGTGAGAGCAGATCAAATCTAGCATTGGACGTCAGCTGTTAGCAACAGTCAAACTATCTACTCAATAAGATAGTTGCAGCTCCAAAGAAAATGCTGAATATTTTTAGACGTACAGAACATTTTAACGTTTTATCTGAAACGTTTTTTCTTATAATTAATCTGTCTTTAACATAAGCTTTAGTTTATGGACAAAAGAGCCTCCTACATGTTCATGTGCACGTGCGCACACACTCGCAAGCAATTGTATTTCTTCAAAAAACTTCTCTCCCAAGTCAATGGCAGCGTGCAGAATACTGACAGATAATGACAGGGAATACACTGCAGTGAAGAGCTACGCTATGAGCCAGTTGCAGCAACTTAACTAATTAGTTTGCGATGTGTGGTGGTGTACATCTGCAAGGGAAAAGATTACTCAGTAGAAGGGAACATCTTGTGCATCGAACACAAGAGAGATGTAGAGAAGGAAGGAAAACAACAGTAAAATTCCCCACTTAAATGATAAAAATAATTTAAAAAAAAAAAAAAGGAACACTCAGTGCAATAAGCTTTTGAAGAACTCTGAGGACGGGATAAATGCCACCTTCAGAATATTTCAGTCTGATTTTTCTAAAGTTCTTCTTTCTTGAGTGCTTCTTTAATATTGCCATTGCCAACATCCTGGCTTTAAGGGGAAAGGAATATTTTACAGAAGGAATGTGACATCAAAAATTTAAATAACTGTTTTTGTACAATCAAAAATAGATCAAGAATCAAGAATAGATTTTTAATGGAGGTCATCTTGCCTTTTAATATTCAGACTACTGCATAAAATATGGTATTATAGGATGACAGTATAATGACAGTGGAATATCTCATGGGTACGTTTAAATGACACACTAGTGTTCAGGCTTTAGAATGTGAATTTGAGTCATTTGCATATAAATCAGAGAAACATGTTCAAGTTACTACAATTTCAGTCACAGCATACCAAACTAAACTACATATCTTATACAAAAAGGACTTACTAATTCCTTTTCTCACTTCATATCTATATAAAGTAAAAGATTTAAATGGCTACACTGCTTCTCCTAAAAAGATACAGAGCTGAAAGCAACATTCTGATTTCCACATTATAGGAGTAATTATATCAACAAATAAGACATTATAAAGATCTAATATTTTTAACTATAAAGCTTAACTTTTGCTCTGCAGAAAGGATGGATATTGTACTTATTTTTAGAAATATGGAATTTCAAATTGTTGGACTGCACTAACGACAAATACCAGTGTACGTGGTTATGATGAGGTGTAAATCTTGAAGGGCATTTTTACTGCTATTATTGGCTTAAATCTTATTTAACTCGTTCCTTAACGATCTGGAAAAAAAAGCAGAAATAACCACTATATTTCATTCTTGGATCTTACAAAAAAAAACCAAACAAACAAAAAAAAAACAAACACAACAAACAAACAAAAAACCCAAACCATGGGAATACAGAAAAGCCAGGTTAAAGTGTTAGATTTGCAGAGATTGTTTTTTATTTGGAAATTGTGACAATTATTTTCTTCCTGTGAGAGCATCCTTAATGATATAATAATAATGTCTTTGCATTTGAGGAATTGGGACCAATACTGTTCAACGTCTTCATCAATGGCAGACAGCAGGATCAAGCAGACAAATTGGCAGACAACACCAGGCTGAGTGGTGCAGTGGACACACCCGAGTGACAGGATGCCATCCAGAGGGACCTTGAAAAGCTCAAGAATTGGGCCTCTGTGAACCTTCTGAGTTTCAATGAGGCCAAGTGCATGGTCCTGCTCCGAGGTCACAGCCGTTCCCAGTATCTCAATGAAGGGATTGAGAGCAGCCCTGTCAAGGACTTGGGGGTACTGATGGATGCAAAGCTGGACATGAGCCATCAATGCGCACTCACAGCCCAGAAAGCCAACCATATCCTGATCTGCACCAAAAGCAGTGTGGCCAGTAGGGCGAGGAAGGTTATTCTGTCCCTCTAATCCACTCTTGTGAGAATCCACCTGCAATAATTTGTCCAACTCTGGAGCCCTCAGCACAGGAACTTCATGGACTTGTTGGAGTGGGTTCAGAAGATGATCAGAGGGCTGGAACATCTCTGCTGTGAGGACAGGCTGAGAGAGCTGGGCTTGTTCAGCTTGGGGTAGAGCAGGCTCTGGGGAGCCCTCATAGTGGCCTTTCAGTATTTAAAGGTGCACCACAGGAAAGATGGGTACAGACATGATAGCAGGGTCTGTTGAGATAGGACAAGAGAGTAGATTTAGACTAAACATATGAAAAACATCTTCTACAATGAGGGTGGTGAAACACTGGTACAGGTTGCCCAGAGGGGTGGTAGATGCATCATCCCTGGAAACATTCCAGGTCAGGTCAGACGGGGGTCTGAGCAACCTCATCTAGTTGCAGGTGTCCCTGCTTATTGCAGGGGGGGTTGGACTTTTAAAGATCCCTTCCAAACAAAAATATTCTATGATTCTGTTAAATGATCATAAAATAAAGAGGATGCATCACATTTAAAGTGCATACATAATTTAAATATCAGAGAGTGACGCCCATGAAAAGGGGCCAGAGTGGGGAAGAATCATGGTTGGCACCCATTTGTTGTTAGAAATAGCCTGTGAAAGAATAGCTTAGAGACAATGCTCAAATAAAGAGATGTGAGTTGATATAGGACATGAAATGTGATCTAGGGAGGAACTGTGCCTGTGTGAGCAAGGAGATGTCTTGGGGGAGAACATCCCTTTTCTGGGAGGTTTCACACAGATACAGCACTTTGTTAGTATTTTTAAGACTGTGAATAAGTCCTAAACTTACATTTGAAACAGTACAAGTTCACACAAGGCTACAATTGTGGTTCTATCAAGAAAAATCTGCAGATTTGAATATTCCCTAGTCAGATTAGCAGCATTTAACACTTCTGCAAGTATGTACTTACAGTGCTGGAGTCCCAAAGGAAATGTAACAGAAATTTATCAGTAGATCTGACAAGCTGAGGCTACAAGAAAAATTGCAGGGATTTAAAGTTGTATTTCACAATGGTCGTATCTACTGTTCTAAAGGCAACCAAATGCTGGAAGCCTCTAATTTTGAGATTTTGAAAACTAGGAGCTTGGTCTTCTGAAGAGACAAGAAGTCATCACTTCAACCTGTCTGCTTCATCTGTGGGGCTCTTGTTATTCCGTTCAAAATTGAAAAACATATCCAGAAATTGCATGGAAGTGAAATCAAGTCAAATTATGATTTGATTTGCATGCTGTTAAATCTAACCTTAATTCTTAAAATAAAACTGAGAGGCTACTTGACAATGGTCTCATATCTGAAAAGAAGAATAAAAGGTCCAAAGGGTCTTTAAGCATCGAGCAGCACTCACTGCCGCTTTGAAGAACTTTGTTAGCCCGTGATTTATTCCTGATGGTACTTCATCCCACTGCCAGACTTGGGTGAAGTGCTATACAGCCATTGATATAAGACAGGTAAGAGTGCTTCCCTTTCTTTCAAGCTATGTTAGTCATTCCAATAAATAACATATCAGTTGACAATTAAATCAGATGTTCCTAATAAGGTGGACACCTGGTGACCAAGATCCCTCACATTGTAACAGCCATAGAAACGTACAAGGCTTGAGAATTAAGTATCCATATCCATCTGCAAACCAAACCAAAAATGTGGAAGCAGACTACATTGGTGCATAGAGCAACGAAGTCCATGTAATGATTTGTTCTCTGAAGTGGGTTCTCTGTCTGGTAGAGATACTTTAGTCTGTAGAATGCTCTCCCCTTTATAAATACTGTAAATGCTGCATGGCAATATTTGGAACAGAATATTAAAAATGCAGTTGTACGTTGTTGTGTACCCAAGAATGCATATTTGCAAGGTTATGTGGCCAATGGCATCATAACAGGCTTTTGTATTCCCACAGAACATCTGTGACAACTTCTGCACTACATTTGGGAGTGCCTTCCAAGAAGGTTTACAAAGATTTCTGCAAGCTTCTGCTGTCCAGCACTATGAAAGAGATCTCATTTGTGCCAAGAGATGGAATTCTGTGGAACACGCAAAATGACCAAGGTCAGAGCAATCTTGTTGTGTGGTATCTTCCTCTCATTCTTTTATTTCCATTTCTTTCTTTTTTGTGTGCATATAAGATAGTCTGATTTTAATTCAAAAACAAATTTATTCTTCAGTAAACTTATGGCATACTGGGCATAGTCCAAGATAAAATCATATTTGATATTAAGTGTAACTGTTAAGAGATATGGGCGTTTTAAAAATTATAAATGACAAGGAGTTACAGACTGTCTAAGCTCAGCTGCAGGCAGCAAACAATTTCCTAGAGGGATGAAATTATCAATAGGGAAATATATTTTATGGTATGTAAAAATGGTAAGCAAAAAGGTTCAAAGGATTTCTTTGAAATTGTATTATGCAGAGGGAGTTGAAAAATGGGATGGACTGGAAAAAACCTTTAACTCTAAAAGCTATGCTAAACTAAATGTTTGGTAAAATCAATGTACAAACAAAAGGAATACATTTTAAGCTAAAAATTATTATGATTCACCTTATAAAAAACAAACCCTATGTCTCAAATGACTACAATTTTTATGCTTGCTAAATTTCTTCTGAAACTTCTGGTAATGGCTTTTGAATGTTACTACAAAAGGTTGTATGAAATGAGATTGCAAAACTGAGAAATTCAAAATGTTTTTAGTATCAGTAAAAAGCGGTTCAACATGATTAAGCAGGATAGAAAGAGGTAGTCATGATTCAAACTTTGAGTTGGTGTTATCAGAGAACCATCTCAAGTATTGGAGAGATGGACTCAAAATATTTCTATTTTTTTCTTCAAATGCACTCAGTGTGAGAGGCTGTTTGTACCCCAGTTTGTAATAGAGCACTTACTTTAGATGTTGTAGAATACACCTAGCTTAATATGTTTTTTGATTTCTGCTGCGAAATGGAGTAGCTCCTGAGAGTTACTTAGAGTTACTTTTTGTGCTGATACACAACCTTAGGTTTGTGTTTTTAAGCTTTAGTATGTAAAGTAGTAGTGCTGGATCCCACATTATTCCTGGGTGACTTAAAGCTTCTGCTGCAACTAGATGAGTGTTTGGATGGTTGCAGGTTTCACGTGCTCTGTGTCATGTGTCACGCAACTCTCTGCCAAAAGAGGTTTAATCCCACATGCAGGAAGAGGAACGAAGAAAAGGGAGAGAACTGATCTGGTGGGAAGGAGAGGAGGGAGAGCTTGTTTAATCTCATTTAACTCATCAAACAAGGCTGACTTGGCACGGGACGAACAAGGTCGTTAAGACAAGGAAACCTTGCTTGCGGTGTAATCAGTTCTAAAATTCATCAGGGAAAAAAAGCAATTATACTAGAAAACTGACTGTCGGCCCCAAAATTGGGGATCCAGTGCCAGGAGGTGGGGAAGCAGATCAGGTGCAGTATAACTGGGAGTAGAGCTGTGAGCAAGACTTTCCATAGCCTCCCCTGTGCCAAATCATTTCCCTTTCATGCTGTGCCTGTGACCATGCCCTGACTGCATTTTTACATGAGCCCAGGGCCTAAAGGGAGCCAGCAGAGTTTTCCCACAGCTAAGCTTCAAGGCCATCTAAGTAGAAAGGCAGGCTGTTTTAAATCCTTCCACCTCACCTGCCACACTCTAGTTCCAGTATTATAATCGTAGGTGTAGAAAGATTAAGACTGGAAGTGTTCATTAGATCAACCGGCCTGGGTTTGTGTATCTTAGACTGTTTAAATTTTACAAGATGTTTTAGAGCCCAAGAATTTGTTTGTACTTGACCAAAATGATCTTTCAGAAGAGCAGCCAAGCAGAAGAGATGAAGAAACCAAATTTAATGGAAACTTGTTCTAATAGTAGAAACATTCTTACTTTTCCCTGGAAAAAAAAGTCCCCGAAATTTGCCCAGCTTCAGATTTCAGCAATTTGTTCTTGTTGTTCCTTAGAAGCAGAAGCCAGACAGTACTTAATTTAGGCTGTTCTTTTTTCCTCTAAAGTGATATGCTGGAAGTAGATCTCCTTTCAGTCCTCTTGTCAGCAGTTAAAGGCATTCCTCTCTTTAAACATTTCTCTTTGAGCCATGGACTTTATTTGAGAGCCAATTCTCAGTACTTCTTAGCTCCTAAATTCAGTACCTTACTGCCTATTAAAACTGTTTCCTTCATTTTTTTTTTCTAAATTCTAAATAATGTATAACTATCTCTATCATATTGGAATGGGTCTTGAGGTCAAAGTATTCCCCTTTATTGAATGTGGAAAATTTGGGTTGAGCAGGTAAAACCATTCTTACAATTTTCAGCTTTCATTTCTGTCTGGTTATTTCACTTGACTGATTGCAGACAGAAAGGTAAAAAATAACACACCAATCAAAATACATAGCAAAACTCCCTACCCCTTTTCAAACAGAAGCAAATGGTCAATGTAAACTTAAATCAAAGAATCAGGCTATATAAATACATGTAGCATTTAAACAGAGAAAAAAGAACAGTATGTCAAGAAATACAGACTCGATATAGACAGTAAATTTTCTCCCAGCAGGTTTGCGTAGGTTATCATGTCTTCTATAGAAAAGATAATTATGTTCCAGATTTTAAGTCAGGTTAAAAATGGATGAAAATAAATATATATTTTAAAAAAAGAAAAAGCTAAAATTTAAAATTTACTGCAAAATGGTTATGATAGGAGAAAAAGAATTCTGATGGGGGGGGAAAAATGTGAAAGTTAATATACTAAATCTCACAGGACTCCAACAAGTGCTGATACTTCCACTTAATTTCCAAATTATTAATACAAGCCTCGATCCCAGCATATCCCACTGTCTTTTCTACTTGAATGACTACCTAGGAGTTATCCCATGTGTGAAAAATAACAGTGTGGCCCAAGAGCAGAAGCAGTAGCCGATGCGGGGTCTCAATCAAAGGCAGATCTGAGAAGGTCCTAGAGACTCTACCAGCTGTCACCATTTGGAGGCAGGAGTGGGTTGTGAGGAGAGGAACTAGCAGAAAATGAAAGATTTTCCTGAAGAGAAACTTTTAAGTTCAAAGATTTTTATCAAGAAAAACAAGTGATAGCGAAGAAAGGGACGACCATGGTCTGACCTCATCAGAGAGGGTACTATTGTCTTTCCAACTGGAAAAGTGGGAAGGGAGGAATAAGGCAGTGAAACAAAAAAGAAGACAGAGTAGACCTAAAAGATATTCTGTATGACTTTGAAAGAAATGCCGTGTCCAAAGAAACATGCTAGATGTTTTTCTTTAGAGGAAGTGAAAGTAGAGCTGACGAGAGTGAATTTATAATACCTAGGTTCTGTGAGTGTTTGAAATATATCACAACACTGAAGATGAATCCACAGGGTCAGCAGTAAGGTGTCATCCAAGGGAGTTCAACCCAAGACAAATGGCACTTCAGAAAGAAAACATTTTGAGATGAAAAGAGAGGACAAGCACTATGCAACCAGCCTCAGTATTATGACCAGTTTGTTCACTGAAGTAAAGACATAAAGTAAGATCGAGACAACTGCATGTTGTTGCATAACATGCATATAAAATTGAAATAACATTGGAAAAAAAAGCAGACAATGATAGTAAAATATTTGGCTAAAGAGTCAAAATTTACCTCCTGATGGAAATTCTCAAAAAATACTTTAAAAAAAAAATACTTTTACATTCCATAATAAAAACAGTACATTTTTTGTTCCAAAAGGTCAAGGTGATTACCAAATACATGAAAAAATACACTAAAAACAATTTTTCTCGCAAGTGTTTCAAATACAATGCCCTTAGGAGCCAGAGACCACTGAACCTTGGCTTAAGCTGATGAATTTTACTTTGCATTGAGATGAGCATGGCCTCACTTGATCTGCATTTCCATGTGATAACTACATAGTAACCTTCTCAAATGGATAAAACTAAATTGTCTGATAACATCCCATGTGGCTGTTTAAATTTCTCTTACCTTCTACATTTGTAATTTGCTCATAGTAACAAAAACTAGGAAAATTCCAATGCTGAAACCTACTTTTTATGAGGGACTGGATGAAGGATTTATCCATAATTGAAGTGACTGTAGAATGGATTATGGCACTTATTGACACAATGAACAACTAGAATTCACCAAGAACCGATGGAATTCATTTGAGTAAATGAACCGAAGGATGAAATAGCAAAGTTATTATAAAGGGTTTCTAACATCTAATTTGAAAGTCTTTTTGGTAACTAAAATTCAAAAGATGGTATGAAAGGCAAAAATTTAAGAGCTTCAAGGGGGACAGAATTTAAGTCCTTACCATCCATGCCAGGATAAAGTGTAAAAATTGTCTTAAAACGCTGAATTAGCTGATACCCAGACAAATGTGATATACTTAGAAAGTCTCAGAACAATGTTTGTGATGCTCTGCCTTGCAAACAGCTTAGTGTTCTTTGGAGAAGGGTTATCTGGATAGAGTAGACAGCTGCTATAGTCTGTCAGATGTATGAAGGCTTTTGAGATGATGTCTTTCCGATGAGTTCTAAGAAACAAAACGGTTGTAACATAAAAGGGAAGGGTGTTGTTTATGTGCTAGACCCACTTTTATTCATTTTTAGTCATTTGCAATGAACTACTGCTGCCAACACGATCCTGGGCTACATGTAGAAATGACTGTATCTTTATTCTCATGCATTTTTCTGCCACTACTTGCTTTATCTTCATCATGTCTCTTAACCTTCCTGTGCCTGCCCTATTAAGTTGCACAACGTGTACAAATGAGATATTATTTATACTGATTTAAAAGGAAAAACAAATTATTCAGTGAGGTAAGCATATACTATCTGGGCCATATTTATCTTTCCTCCCACACTATCTCAGTCTAAATATACAAATCTGAACATGGATACCTGAAGACTAAAACTTGCAAAGCAAAACGTTTTTTGTTTTTTTTTTTTTTTTTGTCAGAAATGTAAATAACTTCTTAAAAAAACTGGAAATGGTACAATGAGGTTTAAAAATATTAGATTGTTCTGGGGAAAATTCTTCTGAAAACTTCTGCAATTATGTGATTTTCAAGCTAGAGACAAACTTCGATATTATCTTTAAAACTTGTATATAAGACAGGTTCAGCCAAGGTAAGTTTTGCCCTCCAGTCATCCATTCATATTCATTCAATGTGCATAGTACTGAATGAGCTCCAGAAGACTAGGAAAAAAAAAGTACCTCAATTTGTTCCACATACTAATTAGGAATCAGGTTCAGCATCAGTAAATTAAATTACATGGGATTTTTTTGTTTTGTTGTAGCTTCTTTCCATATACTTTAAGAAATGTGGTTTTTTATGTTTACTGTAGCTCCTTGTCCCTTATTATTTTGTCATCTAGGATATTTTCCTACCCACATCAGATGTCTTAGGAATTTCCTATTCTCCATCACACACTATTTACCTCTTTTTCTTGCCTCTCTGTGCTGCATCTTCAGTATCCATATGGCCCCTACTTCAGCTGAAGTCTCCATGTTGGAGGATCAATTGCTGGCTGCCAGGAAAGTTCAGGGAGTAGGGTCCTGATCTCAGTTCTTAGATCTCTTCCCTATTTAGAGAGCTAGCTCTTGGCTGTTTGGAAGTTCCTTCACCCTTATCCCACAGACCTGAGTGGTTCAGCATTTCAGTCCAAGCAGAAGGAGAGGAAACAGCAAAGTCTCTTTCTCCTGACAACCCTAAACAAAAATTTCTGTTTCCAGCTAGTCATCATAATGAACAAATCTTCTGCTGCAGCATCTAGAGGCATCCTCACTTATTACTCTTGACTGGGAAAGAGATTCTAAAAGCTTGAGTGCTCTAGGCTGTGTGCATGTGGAGAGTGTGGGTGCTCCATTAATGATATTATGGAAAGGGAAACCCCTCAGAGAGAGTAACATCCAGCCGGTTGGACACTGCCACGTTTCTATTGGTAAACAGTTAAAAGGTGTTGAATTACTCTACAGCCAGGAAACTCTTTATGAAGCTTAAATTAATAATTTATCACCAAGAGTTGATGTACTGTAAACTTTATATAAATAGAAATTGGAGAAGCTTTGTAAGATGGAGAACAGCTGTTTCCCTGGCGTTACTCTCTCTTTTCTTTGGCCTTCACTCTCTCTGCTGTTCACCACTACAGTTTTACTGTCTCATATGGGCAAAGGTTCCCAGCAGTTCTCCATCTCCTCCTTTGCCTATTTTTCCCTCTCGCCTTGAGTTCTCATTTTCAAAGTTCCTTCCTTCAGTTCCGTCTCTCAAAATTTGATATATTCCTCTCTCCTTTTATAGATGTAAACTTATTCTTTTCCATACAACAGCCAGGTGTTTCATTAAGCTCATCATGAAGGAATCAAGAAATGTCAATCTAATTTCTTTCCATCTGCTTCTTGATCAGTTTGTTTCTTTTGAATTATATTTTTTAAATGCCTTATTATTTGTGTAAATCTTTTCTGTTACACTGTTTTCCACTCTTAGGACTTTGTTTTAGCCTTCATTTCATTTTCCTTTAGACTTTTCTCTCTATTTTATTTTCTTTATTTTGAATCTGCAAATGTTCAACTCGTTTGTAAGTAGGTCCAATGGAGAGGAAAGCATGTGCCCAGCCCAGCACTACAAGTATTGTTTCCTTCCCATTTCTTCTGCCAGGAATATATATAATGTGTGTGTATACACACCCCTAAATATACGCTAT